>JALRMF010000730.1:0-13672 GCA_026120015.1 Dendrostoma leiphaemia
TTTACAGCTCGGTCTCCAAGCGTTGCTTCGTCGCCTGCTGCCATCGTTTTTTCCTTTGCATTTAAGATGGCCAGCCCAGCGTATTTAAAACAGCGTTAACATTAGGTCTAACAATTAAATCCTAAGCAACCCGATATTTTACGTCTGTCCATGTCCATGCGCGGTGATTGGGAACAAAGCCATTTGGAACTTGTTTCTGGAACTCTTTCATGGCTTGAAGAAGATCCTGGCGGCCTTGTGCCAATGCAACTTCGTCCTCTGGGCTAGCAACAAGGTTGTCAATATCGCTGTGTCCGCAGATGATATACATGAGAAGTATGATACAGACCTGTTCCCAGTCAGACGATCCTCGATTTCTTTGATATGCGCATAATCCTGCACAGACTTCTTCCTCTGGTCTTCAACGAAGTCCGCGCGAAGCTGTTGTCCCAAGTCTTGAGGTTCATGAGGAGGCAAAGTAGCTGCGAGACTCCGTGAGAATTGTTGCACTTGGGCAAGCTGCACCGAGTCATTCGGTTCCGACATATTGAGATTACTGGATCATAATGTTCAAGACTACAGGCAGTGTGCAAACGGCGCAATAGGGAAAAGGTGCGAGCCTAAAACAGGGTATAGACGTGCGAGCGGAGCACCCAAGGAGCCAAATTTGCATTTTGGACTCGCAGGCCGATCCCCGGGCCCCCAAAACGCCTGATTATCATGCACATTGTTATTACTCAGGCAGTGTTCAGCCTCATTTCCCGCAGTTTTCCGCATCTGGATGCTCGGTGAGACGACGTCGGATACCTAGGTAGTATTGCAAGCCGCCGGGCCCCCTCTCAGTTCTCCGTGAGTTGCCTTACTAAACATAAGTACTGCTGTCAGCATTTGGACTGCATGATCGTCTCACACCCCATTGCCCGATAGGCAGGCGTTGCTGCTCCGCGGAATTTCACACACCATCCCGAATGCACAAAGCGATAGCGCAACTGCAGTCAGCCATTTGGCATCTTCGCCCATTGGACCAGGTTCGGATGATTGGTGCCGATTACGACAGAAGGTTTGAATAGTGCCCCCTTTACACCCTGAATGGCGGCCAGCACACCAGTTCACGTTTGCTTGTGTGAATGTACTTGAGCCTCATTTTCGTACTTGGCCATGCCCGCACTTGTGTGACGTCGGCAATCACTCACCCAGAACTGCATGGACGACTTCCGTTGAGTATTTCAGGAGGAATAGCTCCCTAATTTCCGAAAAAGTCTGATGATCGCAAGCATATATACCTGAATGCTGCTGACTTGCTTTCGCCCGAGATCCTGGCAGCCTACTCGATACAGAACCCCGTGAAGTTCCACACCACTCGGTTCGAAGTGAACCTCATAATCCACTTGCATGGATTAATCACTGTTCAGAATCAGCATTGTCTTCACCGTGGATCGGTCGGACTTCAACTCGAGTAAACCTTAGTACGCCATGTCAAGTCATCTGACAGACTCTACCGCGTCGCAAGAGGAGGTTGACAGGGATAGTGCTTTGCCATCGCTAGAAGGGAGTAATGTAGAGATTGGCAACCAGGAGGCAAGTCGCATCAGTTTGAGAGACATTTTTATTTATGCGAGCAAGCACTGACACGATAGCCTGCTGTATGGCCACTGCAGCCTGACGAAGTCGATACAGACGTTGTCGACGTGCCCGAAAATCCGGATGCCGCTGGAAGTGATCGAATCATCAGATACAAGACCGAGTACGCCAGGCCCATTAGAGAAGAATCTGCTGTCTTTCCCCGCGACACTGAGGAGCGTCTTGGTCAGGCTAGCTTCTATGATGGGCCAGTGCTGGAATACGTCGAAGTCTTCTTCACAGAAACAGACTTCACTGGCGAACACCGGAACGGAGAGCAAGAGTCAAGCATCCAGCCGTCGAGCAAGGGCGTCCCGTACATCCGGATCTTATCTCCATGTGTGATGGAGGCGTTACGTTGCGTAGTAGATTACTTCCCAGCGCTCAACTTCTCCACCAGCAGTGTCAAGATTTCTGAGCCGTACGCAGTGCTGATCCACTATGAGAAACAACTCGATGATTACTGTCAGCGTCTCGAGACTGATCCGCAGCAGCCGAAGCAGACCTGTGCGAACCGAATGGCACTTCAGCATATTCGGATCCTACAAAAGTTTGTTTGGGACAAGGTCGGTCAACAGGTCCAAGAGGAGAGAGAACGGCATGCGAGAGGGTTTGCAACTTTTGATATGCTCTGGCTCCTGTACAAGCCAGGGGTAGACGTGTATGCTGATTTATTGAAGGTTGGGGAGCATGAGCCGTTTGTCCTGTATGAGGCATGTATCAACTCCATCGCTGGAGTTACAAACTCCTACACTATCTTCTTTTGGGGCTTGAATGCAGGTAGCATATGGATTGGACCGGAGATGGAAAATGTGGTGGTAGCCAGATTCGGAGGGGAGAAGAGGATTCCGTCTCTGATTATCTTCCCATGCGAAGGGCTTCGGTTTGATGATGAAGTCCCAAGTCAAGATCTTGAGGCTATCAGGGCTTACTTTGTCAATCGTGGAAAGCAGTGGTATGAACTGCGAGACAAACCCAGTCTTTGCCAGGACTTTGATGGTTGGAACTCAGAGTGGCCACGACGACGTGTAAGTTCCGCCTATCCATGGACGATTTGCTGGCAACACGCCCATGTAGCGCCTTTATTGACGAGTGGGGCCATTTAGGTCACCAGCCTGGTCATGGTTGACGAAGTAGAATTTGCGGAAAGTGGAGGATTCGAGGTCGAGTTGTCTGAGAACGTTGGGTATCCTTCCACAGATACGAAGATATGTGACTGTGAGCGATGTGAAGGATTGCTGTATCGATTCAAGTTCGAGTCACGCTTCGCGGACTACTCGAGAATCAATCCCTTCACCCATGGACAGCTCACAGACCATCAATATTTCCTGGCCGTCAACGAGGTCCATGCCTTTGTGTTCAGGACACGGTCATGGGGTGCGTGACAGCCTCAGGATGCCTCGAGTTGAACCGAAGCTGACTTCCGAATTAGAGTGTCTCCACATATCTGGATTCCGAAAACCTCGGTATGATCGAAAACTATTAGAATGGCTTGTATTGAAACAAGAGACGAAAGACTTGATCACAGACTTGACTCGAATGTTCATCCAAGATACACCGACATCCACTGACACGCCAGAGACACAAGCCTCAGGTCCTTTCACCAAGCTCAAAGATGTGCACAAGACCGCAGCCCACCGTATCTCAGAGCCGACTTGGACAGCAGACTTCTTGGCGGGCAAAGGGGAAGGGTTGACCTTCTTGCTGCATGGGAAACCCGGAGTCGGGAAGACCCATACTGCGGGTATGTCTTAAGATGACCTAGTCATTGAGCTGAGTGTCGTTGATGAAGTTACTAACAAGGGAGGCAGAATGCATCGCGCATTATACCGAGCGTCCTCTGCTCACCTTGACGTGCTCTGATATCGGAGTCGATGCTACGACAATAGAGACACGGCTTATGCAATGGTTCAAGCTTGCTGAGCAGTGGGGGGCCCTTATACTTATCGATGAAGCCGATATCTATATGGAAGAGCGACGATCACAGGACATAGAACGAAATCACCTGGTCTCCAGCTTCATCAGAGCTTTGGAGTATTTCAAAGGAATTTTATTCCTCACCACCAACCGTGTCGGCGTCTTTGATGAAGCATTTGTATCCCGCATCCACGTGCAGATACATTAAAAGTTGGAGGATGAGGACCGTGAGAAGATCTGGGAAAACTTTTTCCAGAAACTGGAGGAAGACAGGGAGACAACAATGCGGATCCCAATTGCCACCAAGGACTACATTCAGTCGAATGAGGTGAGAGCTGAAATGGAACGGCAGACAGATCCGCAATGGTAGGTTAATCTGGATCATATTGGACTCTTCCAACGCTAAATCAAGATAATCACAGCCTTTCAAATTGCAGTGGCTCTAGCAGAGGCAAGGGCGCGTAGGGCCGCGCCCGGCGCTGAGAGGGACAAGACGGACAAGGAAGGCCGGATACTCATCAAGAAAGAGCACATAAAGGCAAGCGTACAGATGTCCGATGACTTCCAGAAGTATCTAGAAAGTGTGCATAGGCAAGACTTAGGAAAGAGGGCCAGGGCGCACGGCTTGAGAGACGATGCATTTGGGTCTCAGCAAGAGGGCGGCAGAGCCAGTGACGCTGAATGAAGTCGAGATTGTACTTGGGTGTTTTACGAATACAATAAAACGGGGGAAAGAAAGAGTCAAAGTGAGGCGTGCAATACGCATAGGAACATACATATGTATCGAAGGTAGTCCGACTCATTCGGCCGCAGCGAAAATCTGCGGAAGTACTGGCATAACTTGTACTGGTCCTCAATATTTCAAGTGCTAGGAATGCGGAATGGGTGCATCGATGCCCCATTATTGTAACCGCATCTATTCCTTTGTCCCGTACAAAGCCGCCCGCTCACCCTGAATGGTATCCTTGGTGCGCCCAACAGAAAACGCTAGTAAGACTGCTATGACCGGTTGGTGGTAACTTGACCTTGAAAGCCGGTTGGCACAATCCTCCAGAGCCAACATTGAGAATACTTACGACAACCTGGGTAGCATGCAGCGTCAGCCGACTGCAGTTGGTCTCACTCCCCATCCCCCCAACCACCTTTTCAGCTTCTCAAGCAGGTTAGGTGCAATGTCGACGCCGCCCGCCTGCTCTCATCGCGGCCCATCGGCATAGCTGTGTGTCCCGTCTCTTCCGATCAATGCGCCACTTCTTCAAGACTTTCATCGTAACCAGTTGTCACAGGTCACAGCACGAAGTACTTGAAATAGCCTGTGCGCGAACCGTCAGTACCCTAGGGTATTGACCTCAGGAGCCTTACGGCAGCGACAAACCCTTTAACTCAAGTTTCCCTCGCCAGTCTTCCTACGACTTCACTCCTGCCACGTCCCGGAAAAAGTCGTGGCGCCCTCACTCAGCCCCATCCTGGTGACAGGCGGCTGCGGATTCATCGGCTACCACATGGTCAAAGGCCTCCTCGCACTGGAGCCCCAGGGCGAAATCCACGTGGTCGACATCAACACCAGTCGCAACACCCACGCCGGAGTAGCCTACCACCGATGTGACATCACATCAGCCACCGACGCCGAGGCCGTCTTCCTCCAGGCCAGGCCCAGGACGATCTTTCACATCGCCTGCCCGGACTCCATAGTCCAGCAGCCCGACGTCTTCAAGCGCGTCAACGTGGGCGGCGCCAAGAACCTCGTCTCGGCGGCCCGGAGGGTCGGGACGGTCCGGGCTCTCGTCAACACGTCGACCTCTTCCGTGATCCACGATAACGTCAGCGACCTGGTCGACGCGGACGACACGATGCCTGTGCTCAAGTATCCGACACAGAAGCGAATCTATACCCTGACCAAGGCGGAGGCAGAGGCAGATCTGATCGCCGCCAACCGCGGCGGCGGCGATTCCTCAATGCTAGTGGTGTCCTTGCGCCCGGCCACCGTCTTCGGCGAGCGTGATACGATTTGTATGGGGAAAATCGTCGCTTCGTGCCGGTCTGGCAAGGGTCATATTCAGATCGGCACGGGCAAGAACGAGTATGATTTCATGTACGTGTCCAACCTCGTGGATGCGCATATACTGGCCGCGCAGGCGCTGTTAGAGGCCTACGGGAAACCCGCTCCCGAAGAAGGAAGACGCGTCGACGGCCAGTGCTTCAACGTCACGAACCATGAGCGCATCCTCTTCTGGGACTTTCAGAGGGGCGTCTCTGCCTCGATAGGGCTCCCCGTCAGGCCAGAGGACATCAAAGTCGTCCCGGCATGGGCAGCTCTGTTTGGGGCATTGGTCATCGAATGGGTTACTTGGCTTCGAACTCTGGGCAAGGGACAACCGGCACTGACCTGGGAGGCTGTTCGCCTGACTACCGTCACACGTACGCTGAACGGCGACAGGTTCTCGAGGGTCACTGGACATCAGCCGAGGGTGAGCATTCGTGAAGGTCTCGAGATCGCTGGCAAGTGGTTTGCTGAGGAGCAGAAGCGAAAAGAGTCCATTGAGTCTCAGGACCCGAAGAAAGCCATCTAGAAAGCTAAGTAAACTAAGGAAGAGGTGGTTTGGGAGGTGTTGGTCACTGCAGAGTTGGGTATGTCTCGAACTATAATCCACAAACGTCCAGCAGGAATTCTTGGGCCACCCAGGCACATTTCAGTCGCACAGCAGTAAAAATGCATTCGATATCAGGTTCTGCACCTATACAAAAGCATGCGAAGATGGTCAGAATGATCTGGTAGGAGCCTCTCGACCCCAATGCCAGGCCCCGAAAGAAAGAACCAAATATTAAAAAAGAAGGAGAGGAAGAAAAGTCGCCCTCGACTGACACTATCGGATCCGGGCTGACGTCCCGGAGCCGAGACCTCTCGGCCGAGCTGGCTGGAGCACGCAACCCTTGCACATATTATTCGACAGATGGTCCGTGCTCCCAGCAGCAGCATGCGCAGGGGTGTGAGCTCTTCCGTCATATCCTTGGGCCTGGCCTTCCGATTTTTGGCGAGCCAAGTTCATCAACATCACCACCGACCCCACGACACTCCTTCACCCAACAGGCGCTCACCATGATGCGAGGCCAATTACCACTTGCAAGAGTGGCAAGGCGTCCTCTGAGCAGGATACGACCCGCCTCGGTATGCTTCCAGTGCCGCGCCATCCAGATCAGCGCCGCGCCCACGACCGAATCGCCCAAGGTGGGTGGTGATGCCTTTGGCGCGTCGGCGCAGGGCTTCAGAGACACAGCAGGTAAAGAATGCTACGCGAGATATGGGTCATCTCTCACCTGGCCGGACACTGAGAGACTAACGCCATGTGTTCAGATGCGCGGTTTGAAGTGCTTGGCTCTCCCTACTCGCTCCTCTCCGTCACCCTCTCCGCCTCCCAGAAACTCTACACAAGACGAGGGACGCTGGTGACGGTGGCAGGCAAGGCACAGAATGTAAGCCCGGCCATAAGAAGAGACTGTCCTTGTGCGGATGATTCCTCATTAATGTATCCTCTAGGCCCAATCCACTCTCAGCCTCCTCACCCCGTTCCGCCACGCCCTCCTCGGCATGCCCTTCCTCTACCAGCGCATCTCCTCGACCTCCCCGATCACCGCCCTCATCGCGACCAGGTCCCCCAACACCACCTTCTCCATCCTCCACCTCGACGGCACCACCGACTGGCAGGTCGCCCAGCGCAACGCGCTCCTCGCGTGGACCGGCCACACCCTGTCCATCACGCCCCGGATCCAGCGCGGGCTGGCCCCCGCGCACTGGGGGAACCACTACCTCACCGGCCGCGGCATGGTGGCCCTCGCGGCACCGGGCCAGATCTACGAGGTCACGCTGGCGCAGGATGAGGACCTCGTGGTCCACCCGAGCCACGTCGTGGCCTACAGCGTCGGCAGGAATGCACCACTGCCCTTCCGGTTCAGGAGCTCGGCCATCCGGCTGACCGTCCCGGCCCTCCCCGAGAGCCTGGTGCCCAAGGGCTGGGCCAAGTTCTGGAAGGACACGAAGGAGACTGCGGCATACAAATTCCTGGCGAGGGCGCTGTTCAGTTTGCGGACGACGGCGAGACGGTCGATCTTCGGGGACAGACTGTTCCTGCAGTTCAAGGGCCCTACCACGATCCTGATGTCCAGTCGAGGGGTGAGGGTGAGCGATGTGTTGACGCGGGAGGACGTCAACGAGATTGCGGATGCGGAGGCCGGCGTGGCGCCCAAGGCCGTGGAGCAGGCTGCGAAGCCGAGGAAGGAGCTGGAAGACGTCCCTTCGACAACAGAGTCTGACATCTCTGGGTCGACGAGTACTGCCGAGAAGCCGGTCGCCATTCACGTGGCATCCGTGGGAAAGGACGGAAAAGTCCAATTTGAAGACACCAAGGAGCTCAAGGATTTCGTGGGCCGGTGATCTGTCGCCGTGCCGATGTATAACGAATGCAGCCCGCACCCACTATCAGATCAGAGCGACCAGCATGCTCACTGTACTCTGCTATGTAGTACCAACACAGTTGCCGATGGAGGAAAAATACACATGCCTTTTCGGATCTTCGATGCGCTTCAATGCGACGAGGAATCCGGTCAACCATCAGCAATGTCACAATAATTCGTCAGCGAACATCCTTTGCAATGTGACTGTTGCACCCATCCAAATTGCGGCCCATCGTGTGCACCTCGTGTTGGGAGAATCCAGGGCGTCAGCACCATCTGAACCGCTCAGCCAACCGAATAAATAGAAACATCCTTCGACGCGGAATTTTGACCCGATTCGATCGCAGCCTTGCCCGCCGACGAAAAGGACCCTGGGCCGGGGAAGGTCGGGGTATGGGGGCGGAGACGGGTCTTTGACGGCCTTTTGAGAGCCCGCGGATGGTCCGCGGACGCAAGATGCTCTGCCGTCTCTGAAGCCTGCAACCTCGAGTTCGACCCTTTCGCATGGCGCTAGGATGCTGGCAGCTACTAGCCCTGCTATGCTACCCCTTAGTCCACGTGTCGTCCGAGCTGATTTTGCCCTGCTGCGAACGGTGCGGGTGGTCAGCCAGAGGTTGCAGCAGATGCGACTCTCAATCCTGCGAGCCTCTGCACAGGCGTGGCGTAGGGAGGGAGGCTTGCCCCCCCCCCCCCAAAAGTCCCCAAGCCTTCTCTTTTTTTCAGACTATTTGGTGCTGGCGCCTAGCTCCCCTGGTGTCTTTCGTTTGGCTGTCTTCCCGACACTCGCGTCTTTCGCGTCTCGCTTATGCCCGATGCTTAGGAATGCGTTCATCCGACCCCCGTCTAGGTGTGTGTCACTCCTGCGTGTCTGCGGCGCGGGCTAGCCTTATTGTCTACTACCTATGTAAGCCTCATTGTGACCTGATCAAATCCAGAGCAGGAAAAAACCTTGTGTGGCTGCAGCCGATAGTGATCACGTATGGGGGGCCCTTTACATGCCCAGGCTGTCGAGGCCGCATTTGGCTTCGAAGCATGGGTAGTTATCATCTAGACGAGACCTGTGTGCTCGACGACCTCTCGACAGCCTTACCTCTCGATGACAGTCTTGACGACATCCTTGACCTGCCGATAGAACAACCCTACCGTCGGACAATTCGGTTCACAGCAATGGGAGCATGTTGTCAGAATTACACAGCTCCGTACCCTGTCAGGGAGAATGTACACTTCATTGTCTTACCTCCGGCCCCCAGGCCATAAAGCCGCACGGGGTCGCTTCGAACCGGACTTTTCGCTACGGTGATTGATCATCAAAAACAACTTACTGATTTCATTAGTCACATGCATCTCTTTTGCTGCTTTGTAGTAGCTCATCCTCCATGGCCCCTTTTGGTTCTAGCGCTCGTTCCCGGTAGTACCAGGAGAATCTCGTGGGAGCTTGACAACCTCGCTTCCGCGGGATGTTTCTTTGAATGCATGCTAGCATTATAAATGTTGTGCCGCCCTCCTGCAACAACGGCTTCGGCTGCAGCCACTCAGCAGACGGCCGATATCCACCCGGACATGAGACGAAGTGGCCTAGCCAGGCACTGAGAAGAAATCGGAATCTGACCTCCTGATCTCATCGCTGGTCAACCTCACCCAACACATCATCCACTCCAAGCAACTTCTTCCAAGCAATTCCTTCAAAGTGCCCCCGGCTTTGAAGTAGGTCTAGTTCTCAGCCCCACTGGACGCTTGTTCACCCAGTACCCGAGCTTCAGAATGGCTGGCTCAACGAGCGACCGTTCGGACTCGTCCACGGCCCTGGAAGAGCCAACTCACAACCACGATGCCGCCATACCGACACGCAACGTCGACAAGGCCGACGAGACACCCTATCAGTCGAGGCGGACCTCCCTAGAGCGCATACCGTCACAAAACAAAGAGACGCAGGCCAATATCTTCGCGGAGCCCGAGAACGTCGCCGAGGCAGACATCGACGAGAAGGCCGAGGCCCCAACAACACCACCAGCAGCAGGAGGAGGAGGCCCACCTCCCGGCTCCGGCATGCACCCCTCCGACTTCCCGGACGGCGGCCTCCAGGCGTGGCTCGTGGTCGCCGGCGGGTGGTGCGGGCTCTTCTGCACGTTCGGCTTCGTGAGCTGCATCGGGGTGTTCCAGGCGTACTACGAGACGGGGCCGCTGGCGAACTACTCGACGTCGGCGGTGTCGTGGATCACGTCGGTCGAGGTCTGGGGCATGACCTTCTTCGGGCTCGTCTTCGGCCGCGTCTTCGACGTCTACGGGCCCCGGTGGATGCTCGTCATCGGCACCGTCGTGTACATCTTCGGCCTGATGATGACCTCCCTCGCGACGAGCTACTACCAGTTCTTCCTCGCCCAGGGCGTCTGCGCCGCCATCGCCTCCTCGGCCATCTTCAACGCGTGCATGACGAGCGTCGTGTCGTGGTTCTTCCGGCGGCGCGCCCTCGCCTTCGGCGTCATGGTCTCGGGCAGCTCGCTGAGCGGCTTCGTCATGCCCATCATGATCGAGAAGCTCATCCCCCGCATCGGCTTCCCCTGGACCATGCGCGCCGTCGCGTTTGTGTTCCTCGGCCTGCTGGGCATCTCGTGCGCCACCGTCAGGTCACGCCTGCCGCCGCGCCCGCGACCCCTCGTGCTGAGCGAGTACACCGGTGGCTTCCTGGAGCCCGCCTTTGCGTTGACTGTCACGGCCAACGTCCTCTTCTATCTTGGCATGTTTGTGCCGTACAACTACATTCTGCTCCAGGCTCGGGCTGCGGGCATGAGCGAGAACCTGGTTGAATATCTCATTCCCATCTTGAACGCTGTGAGGTAAGATACATGATACCGAACTGCCCCCCCCCCCCCGGGTCTTTGTTCGTTGATAAATTTGCTGATCACCACCTGCAGCATCCTCGGCCGTATCCTGCCCGGCCTGGCCGCCGACAAACTCGGCCGCTTCAACGTCATGATCGCACTCACGGCGCTCTCCGCCATCATCACGCTCGCCGTCTGGATCCCCGCGTCGGGCAGCTCCGCGGGCATCATCGTTTTCACCGCCCTCTTCGGCTTCGCCTCGGGCGGCTTCGTCAGCCTCATGTCGGCGCTGATCGCGCAGCTCAGCGACATCCGCCAGATCGGCGTCCGCACCGGCGTCTCGATGGCGGTCATGAGCTTCGGCGCGCTCACGGGGTCCCCCATCGCGGGCGCCATCGTGCAGGCGCAGGGCGGCGACGACTACCTGGGCCTGCAGCTGTTCTGCGGGCTGTGCATGGCGGCCAGCGTGGTCGTCTACATCTTCGCGAGGGGGGCGCAGGTGGCCTCTGGCAAGATTGCTGCGAAGATATAGGCGTGGATGAGGGAGGGAGTGGGGGAGGCGCAATGAGAAAGTGATCGAGGAGGAACGGACCACATCGAGGACGTAATTACGAACGGCATGGTTCTGGCGCGTGGAGTATGCTTTAGAGACACGCATGATACCAGTCTGCATCTGCGGACATTCTTTTCCGACTGTGTCAATGTCTAGAAACTGGGCCTGATACCCATCTCCATTCTGTGACAACGTCATCCGTCACGCAACTTTTCTGGTCTGCCGACTCGAAACCCCACCATCTCCCACCTAGGTGTGCTCCAAAACATACTATGCGCATCATCCATAACAAGGATCGCCAAGCACAGGAAATTCTGGCATTTCGTGGCCTGCGAACGTGATGCTGTGTGACCAACCGGGGCCCTGGGAAAACCCCCTTCGGCTGCTCCGCTCTTCATCTAGCAAAACACCACGTTGACTTGGAAGACACATGTGGGGGGTGGGGGGCGGGTGCCACGAGCAGTTGTCTGTCTCGGCACACCCACCGCGCTCATGCAAGTCATCAGCCACCCAGCGCCCCGGACTGGAGACAGGACGAAACGGCCCTGCACCGGGTTGAAGATCAGCTCGCGTGTCGTCTTGATTGCCTGGTTCGCGTGCAGAGGGGTTGTTGTGTGTCCCTGATTGACTCTCAAAAATGAGCCGCTTTACTGCATGTCATTCTACGCCATGTCTGGGTTCTGTGTCTGAGGCCTCGCATGCAGCTGGGCCTGTGTACGTCCGCAGAACTTGGCAGCCGCCAGTTCACCCGGGGGGTGGTGTAGAGAATCCCACCGCAGGTATCGTTGAAGGGATATGTTGTGCCTCTCTACTATCACGAACACGCAGATGAGTATGGGATGACGTTTTCCATACGGCAATTGAGTGGTTGGTTTGGCACCGGAGTGATTGAGACCTCGATAAGGGTACAGTATTCGCACCGTCGAGTCTTCTCACTGCTGTTTCAAACCTCATTCCAACTCATATCGACGTCCAGTCTTGTACGATTATAGCTTCAGAACTTGAGGTATTCCTATCATCTCATGTGCTCATTCCCAACGTTGGATCCTCTGGACAACATCATCACACACTCAAGCCATGGCTGGCTCCTCCGCTCAAACACCACAAGTTCCACCACCTTCATCCGCCGGACACACAGCACCCGACGCCGGAGGCAACTCGATACTCTGCCTTCCAGCGCCACTTGCAAAGGAGCATCCTTCCTCGGCAGACCAGTCACCAACGACGAGCAACCCGCGCTCGTCGTGGCTGCGTAAGCCCGAGGCGGAAGGTCGCGCCAGAGTCCGGATCGAGGCCCAGCCCGTCCCTCCGAGACGAGACGTCGAGCTCGGAGGCAGCGACGCGGGGACGGAGAGGATGGGGAGGGTCATATGTGGCTGCTCGCAGTCCACTTTCATCGTCGTGGTGTTCCTCGTCATGGTCATTGTCGCGGCGGCAGTCGGCGGCGGCGTTGGGGGCAGTGTGTTTGCCGCCAGTAGGTCAGTTACGTGCCCTCACTCGTGGGGAATATATGAGTCCTTATGGAATGTGGAAACCTGCTGACTTGGTACAGGAATCGGCGTGTCTCCTCGCAGCGCTGACTTGAGGGCGGCGAAAGGAAGGAAATGGCGAGTGAGCCTTCTGGAACGCAGAACATAAGAAAAGCAAGGTTAGGCGTGGCTCTGACAAAAGGTATGTTTACGGGGTTTGAAGGGCGCTAAGCCGTGAAAGCGTGTGTTTAACGCAAATCCGTAGTTTATTGAAGCTTGGAAGGGTGACAGTGGCTTCAGACTGCTTTGGGTCCATCATGTTCAGTGTTGCAAATTGTGCGGCCGAACTCGGATAATACCAACTTTTTGCTCACATCTACACCTATTCGGTGTCGATCAAGAAATTCAGTAAGCTGTCCCAGGAAATCGCTAGCCCAGCTACGACCTTGCCTCAATGCTAATGACTTTGGTAACCTCTGACCATGCCTTCTGGGCTACATGTTCCCATCGCTTTAGGGAACCAACGACAGCAAACACCAAGTAGAAGGTAACGAGCAGGGCAAGACGTTGGCTATATAGAACGGTCTATTATATAAGTCTATTGTATAGAAAAGACAAAAAAAAAAACATTAAGAAGTAGATAGATTACACTATTAATTAAACAAAAATAATAATAGTATAATATATTAAAAACGTTAATAAAGCTAAAATTATACTTTTGTTCTAAAGGTAATTTATAATTATTACTGCTGGGTTTTGTGGGTTTTTAGAGTGCTAAAAGGTTTATATTAGCAAAAATGGTTTGGAAAGTATACTAATTATAATATAAAGATAATATTGTTTTATTTTTATTAAATAATTACTAG
>JALRMF010000731.1:0-13656 GCA_026120015.1 Dendrostoma leiphaemia
AAGATAGTTATAATGAATTATAATATTTACATATTATTAAATATTATTATTTTTAATTACTAATAATAAGTAATTAGGGTTAATTAGCTTTTTTTTATTATAATTGTTTTATTATATTAGCTTTATAACTTAGGTTTTTTTTAAAATCTTTTTCTATTGTTTTATAATAGCATTGTATACATTGGCTATTTATACTTTATTATATTTTTCTTTGCTAAAGTTTTTAAGGTTAATGTTTATTAAAGCAGTAATATAGCGCTTTTTAATTAATAAGATAAGCAGGCCTACTTTTTTTATTTATTTGAAGATCTAGGCAATATAGTCTAAATTTTGGGCAATTTAATCTTTATTATCTTTTTTCTCGCAAACTTATCTCTATAAATAGCTAAATAGCTATAGCATAGTTTAGTATTGATTAAAAACATTTTAGTTTTTTTATGCAATCTTGCACAATTGCCAATGCTTAGCTTAAGCAGTGCATTGATTATTAGCTATTATATTAATTAATTATAGTTAATAGTTAGAGATAATATTATATAGTAAAGTAAGGTTGTTCTAAAATGGTTTAATTAGTTTATAGTTAGCGTTAAATGGTTAGGTGTGTTAAATGGTTAGGTGCGTTAAGCGATTAGGGTTTTGTTGTATTATTTAGTCTAGGGTTGCTGTAATAAGGAAAGTTGGCAAATAAGGGTATTAAGAGGAGATATAAAAGCGATCTTATATTGAGAATCTTTAGTATAGCTTTCTATACTTTAAAGTAAGCTTATTATTAATTGTTATTAGCTATAGGCAATCATTTACAATAGTTAAGGTAGAGGTGAAGGCGTAAAAAGGCAGCAGGGATTTGTTAAAAACAATATATATAAAAAGAAAAAAAAAGTAAAAAAGGTAGAGGGGCGAGAGAGAAGAAAAAAAAAAAACTTCTAGGCTAGTTATGGCCTTTGCGATTTTGCTAGAGCGGTCTTTTAAATTAAAATTAAGCAGAAGCAGCGCTTAGAAAAGGTTAGATAATAACTTAAGCAAATAGTTAAATTAGTTTCATAGTAGTTAGAAATATTAATAACTTATTATAAGTATTTAAGTAAATATTTTGCTAGGTTAATCGCTTTTTAGCTGTTAAATATATTATTATCGTTAAAATTCTGCGTGCTTCTAGCGTTGTCTTTTCCCCTAACAAAAATTACTTTCTTTTTAGCTTATTTATTATCGCTGGTGTTTAATAGCATAAAACAGTTTAGTCTTTTTATATATAGCTTTAACTTTATTATATAAATTTTTTATTGCCTTTTTTTAATAATTAGGTTATAAATTTATATTATAATAAAGAATATAATGCTTATTACCTTTTATAGTTTAGTTTATTATAGTTTAAAGACATTTGCTCTTATATTATTGCAATTGTTTAAATATTATATTACATTAAAATGCTTAACTTTAATATTTCTTATTTTAGCAATAAACTTTTATATCTATTATTCAACTTTAAATAAGGCGTTATTATTAGGTATAGCGTTTATAACTCTTATAATATATTTATTAACAATTTTTCTTTTTATTTTTTTTTATTAGTTTTTAAAAGCAAGCCTTAGATTGTCTTTAGATACGTTAATTGCATTAAAAGCGTTTGCTATAGTAAATTTATTAGTCTTTAATAATGTGTTATTATTTTCATTAATTATTAATAAGCAAACTAACTACTTTAATATAATATTAGCTAGGGTATAAGTTACATTTTTCCTTAATTAGTTATTAATGTTAGCAATTATTTAGGGTATTTTATATAGCTATTTGTTAAAGTTTTTATATCTTTTTTTATAAGCTTACTTTTTTAATGCCTTTTTAATTAATTTTACTAATTGTTTAATTATGCCTACTAACAAAGCGTAGTATATTAGCGTATTTAATATTTATATATCTTTTTCTTTAAAGAATAATATTATTAGTAGGCTAATAAAGTATTTAGCATTATTGCTGTAGATTTTCTTAGAGTAGCTTAGGATATTAATTATTAGACTTTATATATCTTGCATAACGCTAAATAATGGTTATTTTATTAGCTGTATAATTAAAAACCTTGAAAAGTAGTCTTAAATAAGGTGTAAGTGTATATAACTATTATTACTAGGCAGGTTAACTTATTTGGTAAAATCTATTTTAACAAGGTTTTATAGCCTTAAAGCTATAATTAGAATAGGGTTTGTGTAGGTTAGATGGGCGGCGTTTACTGCTGCATATAGTAAATATAATCTAATGTATTCTTTAATATTAGCATATTATGTTAGCTACTAGACTATATTATGTAATTAGTGCATGGTTAAAGTAATAGCAAAATGGCTATAAAGGTTATATGCCTATTTTAATATTATAGAGACTTTCTTTTATATAATATATATTAAATAGATATTATTATTTTCCTTTTTTAATAAAACCTTATTTTATAGGCAAAAATATAATGTGTTTTGTTTAATTCTTCTCTTTAACAATATAGGCTTATCAGCGATTATTTTTTCCCTATTAAAAAGAAAGCATAGCATACTTTTGTATTATTTTAATTTATTAGTGTATATTATCCTTAAGGGGATGCTTAGGGGCAATAGTTGCCTTTTGTTAATAGCGCTGAATAAAAGAAAGGTTTTAGTTTAAGTGTTTTTGATTATTGGTTGTGCTAGATAGATAGGGATTATTAACGACTATCTACCACTGTTGGTAAGTCAATCTCCGTATACGAAGAGGTCTGAATGGGGGGTGAAAATGAGTGTATTTGCTGTTGCTGTTGATGATAATGTCTAGCAGAAGGAACGGAAGGGAAACTATCGTTGTATGCTAAAGGGATTAGGCGTATACGCATATGGTCCCTTTCAATTGCCGTTGGGCCGAATCGGCCCAACTAGCCATCTGGCTAGCTGGTTTCTTTTGGTGGCTATATGCCTTTGGTCTAAGGCGGACTAGGCTATTGCTATAGCTATTAACCTATACTAGCAGTCTTTTATATTAGCTTATAACCCTTTATTATATGCTTTAAAAGATTAATTTAAAACTTAAGCTATAGGCAATTAATTGCTTAAATAAAAAAGAAATAAGTAATAGTTATATTATATAAAGAAAATATACTTGTTACCTAGTTTATAGGCCTTTAAATAAAACCTTTTATTTGTATTGTTAACTTATTATTGTTAATTAGGCGTTTTAGTGCTTTATTTAGTATAGCTTTTGTTATAGCGTTGGTAGAGTTATTGTTGCTATTGACTTATTATATCTTTATAATCTTGCGCTGTTTATACAACTAATGTAAAGCTATTATATTGATTATTAGCCTTTTTTCTTTAATTATATTTAATTTAACTAGGCACTTGTATAAAGAATATAAGTTTATATAAATAACTAGAGGCATTGTAGAAAGGCTAAGTTTATTGGTTATTAGGCAGAGTATTGTTTTTATTGAGAGATTGATATTAAAAGCGTTGATGGTTTTGTAAATTTTTGACGCTAGAGAGCTTTAAGTAACTTTTTTGTATTTGGTAGAACTTTAATGTACAAGGTTTTTTATTAACATAAATTAATTGTTAGTATTGGTTTTATTTCTAATCGCTAAAATAAATTTAATTTAAGAGCTTAAATCTTTATTGCTAGCTAGGGAGCTATTAGCAAATGCAAAAAGCTTAGCTATTGCTAGATTAAGAGGGATATATTATAGCTTTTTTAATAGGTTACTAAGTTGCTACTATAAGTAATTGTTAAGCTTTATATAATTGCCTTTATTAGGGTTTTAAATTTAGGTAGCAATAGATAAGTTAAAAAAGGCTTTTAGTTAGCAAATTAAAACAATATAAGCATTATAAGCGCGTTGCTTTATATATTATTAAGCTTGGTTAGCTAACTTAAGATTAATAAAAATGATTTTAGTGCTTTAACCCTTTTGCTTTAAGTTTAGCTTAGCTTTGTTTATCGTTAATGTAGCGTTGTTAAAATCTAAAGTAATATTAGGAGAAAGAAAGGTTTTAAGCTTAGCTTTAAACTAGGCCTTTTGCAACTTTTGGTTTTTTAGTGCTGAAAAAGCTAACGTAGCTAAAATGAAGGTATTGTTAGTTTGCATACTAATAAGGCTGAAAGTTTTTAAAGATTTGTTAGTAATTAGAAGGCATGGGTTATAGGTTAAGGTTAATATATTAAGCTTTTCCTAGTAGTGGCTTTAATATATAGTAAACTAGTAAACGTTTACTTTAACAATATTGTAAAGTAGCTTAATTACTTTGATAATAGTGTTTTAAGGGTATTTAATTTATAAAGCAGCTAAAACAGCAGCTAGTACGATACGTATAAGTTTGGTTTGTAACTATGGGTATGCTTAGGTAATGTTGCATAACGATAGCGCTATGTTGCCTTGCAATAATAACGGCGTAAGGGCTAAAATTAACCGCTGGCTAGCACGTTAAATCATAGGGAACTACGTTAGAATAAATGCTTTTTTTTTTATTATAGCTTTATATAACTAAGCGTAACTTTTTATAGGGCTTGGTAGTCTTACCTTTGACTTTTTATACTATATAAGCTTTAAAGATGTGGTAGCTATTATATTTAGCTTTATTATAGCATTTAAAGCTAAAGATACTATGGTTAATAAGGTTGTTTATCTTTTAAGCGTTAAACGCTTTAAACGGCTTGCTTAGGGTTATTATAATATTATTGTTTCTTAATTTAACGGTAAGGTTATAGTTTTTTTTTTTTCCTCATTAGAAAGGCGCTAGCTGGTTTGTTTTTTAAGCTAAGAGATTATCTTTTTTGCTTAGGCTTTATAGCAATTATAATTATATTATTAACGGCATTAATAGCATTAGCGGCGTTGTTAAAGAGCTAGTAGTTTTTATTGTTAGTTGCTGGGGGAAAAGGAGGAGCGTTAGTATTAGGGTTGTAATAGGTGGTTGCTAGGGAAAAAGGAGGAATAAAGGTATTAGGGTTATAATAGTAGGGTTAGAGAATGGTTGATTTAAAGGTAGCGGGCTTATTGGGTATTTTGAGGGTAATGTTGTAATTATTAACGGCCGCGATTTTATAGGGCTTTTGCTAGCTGTTTTTCTCTTATTAAATCTATATTTTACTTTAAAGTAAAAGCTTAAGCATATTTATAATAGATAGTCTATTTTAAGTGTTAAAGGCGCCTTTTATTTGGCGTTTAGCTGCTGCTTTGTATAATGTTTTTATAGCCTTTTATACTACTTTAGCTCTTTTAATAGTTGATGGCGATAGGGCTAAATTGGTTGTTATATAAGAGTATGCGCTAAAAACGAGGAGGGTAGAAATAAGCCTATAGGGTTTAATAATATTGTTAATAGCTTTGAGGGCTATTTGCAAAATTGCTTTATTAAATGTTGTATTATAAAGCTCGTTGTATAAGATATTAAAGGCTTGTTAAAGTGGAGCGTAGTATTGTTTTAGCTTGTTAATTAACTAGTAGGCTTTAACAGAGACTTGTTTATATGTGATTTTTATTAGCCTAGCTTTTAATCTAAACTTTATAGAGGCAAAATTAGTGCTAGCGTTATATATGATTATATTAGGAGGTTTTTGATAGGTATTAATCTATAGTAGGCGTAAGGCTTTCTAAGTGTTTTTAGCCGATAGAGATAAAAGGAAACGGTTGCTGTAGAAAGCTGTTGAAGAGTTTAAAACGTAAAGAACGGGGCAACTTTTAAGATATATAACGTTTATAAAGATCTTATAATTAAACTTACAGTTGTTTTTTAAGGTAAACTTAAAGCGCTGGGGGGCATTGCTATGTAATTAGCAATAGTGATAGAACTTTTCAATTGATTATAGTATATCTTTATTAACGTTATTATAACTAGCTTTTTTAAGTAGCTAATAAAGTTAGTATATTGCTAGGTAGCTAAAGCGACGATGGAGGTGTTGTAGCTTTGTTTTTATAAGAAAGATGTCTGCTTATTTCTCTTTACTTAGAAAAAACCATAGGTAGCTTTATTTGCGTATAATAGGGATGGTTTTGTTGTTATAAATAAGTTAGTCTATTAGGTTGTTGAATTAAATACATAAGCGGTTTATATTTACAAGGCAAAGTAAAAAGGGCGTTAGAGCGTTTAATATATAAAAGTTAACGCGCTTAATTAGAGTGTTAACGGCAATAGTTTTAATTAAGTTTATTATTAATCTTTTGCTAAATTTGATTAAGGCTTGTCCTGCTGTTGATTTATTAAGCTAAATGGAAGGGTTTTTTTATTATAGGGCAAGGAATTGCTTTTTTTTAGCTGTAGATATCTTTGTGGCATTTGTATTGGGTAATATGCTTTGGAATCGTAACTAGGTATAGCGGTCTTTAATAAGGAATTGCATGGCGTTTATATTAGGGCTATTAGTAAAATAAACATTATTGCTGGTAAAGCAGTATAGGAAGCCTTGGTTTGCAAGCTAAGTAAAGGCTTTAGTTTTCTTTTTATAGTCTTTGTTATTATCGTTAACCTTGTCTTTCAGCTATATTTAGTCTGCTTTATTACTTTTATAACTTGCTAAGTATATTTTAAAGCTATTAGGGTTATTATCATTAAACTAGTAGTTGGCAATAAATTAGTTGTGTGATTGGTTGTATTTCTTTTAAGAGTGTTTTGTTGACTAATAATCTTCTTTGCTATATATATAGCACTTTTTCTTTTAAGGCGTACGTTGCTAGAAAGGGCGGTTATTATAGTAGTTGCTACTATAGCTTTAAAAGCCGTTACGTAGATAGAAGCTGTTACGAGGGCTATCGCAGAAGCCTTTATCTTTGCTATAGTTATTGCTATAGCGGCGGTTTAAATAATATTAGTTATTTGCTTTGTTAGCGGTTAATTGTTATTATAAACCATAGGCGAGGTAGGTTTTGATTAAGGAGCATAGGTTGGAAAATAGCTTTTTACAAATAATAGCAAGCTTAAAAAAAGCGTATTTAAGTTTATATACTCTATGGTAAGCTTTGATTATTATGGTTTTAAGTGCTTATTTACTTGCGTAATTTAGTTTTAAAGTATATTAGCATAATTATAGCTTGTTAAGCAAAATTTTAAAAACTTTATAAAGGTTTTTCCCTTTGTTCTGCTGCTTAATTTTATTAAAGGTTATTAAAGTTTAGTTTGTATAGTAGTAAAAGTAATTAACTTTTGTGTTAAAATGCTATTTAATTTTAGTATAGACTTTTGCAAATGTATTAAAATAGGTAACGTAGCTCTTATAAAATTGTTAAGCGCAGCTGGTTAAAATCTTTAGAAAAATGACGTAAAACTAGCTAGGCTTAATTTAAGCATGCTAGCAAAAACTAAAGAAGGTTTTAAGCTTGTTATTTAATAGATTATATAGCTTGCTTATATACTTTTAATCTAGGCTATATATTTTTGTAAAGCTAGTTAAAGTTTAAATATTAATGTAGTTATTTAGGTATTTGAGTAAAGGAAGGGTTTTATATAAGTTGTATTGCTAGGGATTGTAATAGTATATAAGCAGTTTTAGTATTAGGAATAGGGTGTTGTATAGTATATATAGATAGTTAAGAGGCAATGATTGCAGTTTTATTATATAGTTTATTAAAACTAACGCAAAGGGGCTTTGTTTTAGAGGTAACTTTGAGGGGTTTTATTATAGGTGTAACTAAGAGGGCACCTTTAAGGGGTTTGATTGTGGGCGTTGTATAGTTTATTATATGTATGATAGAGACGGCAGTTGCGAAAGGTTTAATTATAGTTGTAACAAAGGTAATAGTAGCAAAGGGCTTTGTTGCAGGCTACTCTTTAGAGCTTTTTTAATTTAAAAGTATGCTAAGGGTTTTTTAACGGTTTATTGTATGCTGTTTAGTTATTTTTGCTAGGGTTTTTTTTAATAGATTTAAGGCTTTTGCTAAAGTGCTTTTTTTTATTATAAAGGTTAAAAAGGTTTTAGTAGTAAAATGCTTTGCTATTGTTTATAAGCGCGTAACCTTGGGTTAAGTTTTAAGTTTTAAAGCTTAATTGGGTTTTATTTAAAAGGTTTTTTATAGACAGCAAAGGCTACTAAATATAATTTAATAAAAGTGTTATTTTGCCTAGTATAGACTTTATTTTAATAAAAGACTTGCTTAAAGTTATAGCGCAGGTTAGAGGGGATAATGTTGAATATATTAACAATTTACCTATTAAAATCTTTACAAAAGTAGTAGAAAAGGTTGTTATTATACTATTTAGGGTAGGTAGCAATTGCTCTAGCAACTATTGTATTTAGGTATATTTAACTAGCGCTTAGCTATATCTTCTTATACTAGAAGCAAGCGTTAAGTAAAAGCTATATTGCCTAGGAGATTTTAGTTTTTATTAAAAGGTTGCTTAACACTAAAATAGGCTACTAGGCATTATAAAGCTAGTTAAATACTAGGGTGTCTGTTTTCTTAACTAAGGGGTCGTTTAAACTACTAGGATTGGCTATATTGGTTTGATTTGGGTTGCTTAATTTAGGAGATAAGGATTTCTAGGATAAATATAGCATAGTAATAAGATGTAAAGGGTAAAAAGCAAGGGGGAAATTGGGTTGTTATACATATATATATATGCTTAAAAACAAAGTAAAAATAAATAGAAAAAGGGTTGGAACGCAGTGTAGGGTGCTTTGGGGTTGCTAATATATTTATATATATATGCGCTATTAGTACTTTCATTGCGTAGTAAAAATAGAAAAGATTATAAGATCTTTATAAGGGCAAAAGCATTTAATAAAGAGGTTTGCTAGTTGATTGCTTATTATTATAACCTTGTAGGAGGTTTTAGTGTTTTTATATAAAATTAATTGTTTTTTTAAGAGTATAATATAGCATTAAACAAGCTGCTAGCGTTTATAAAAAGGTTTTAAAGTTGTTTATACGTTGTTTTGCGTTGTAAACGCACTAAAAAGGTTGCTAGTAATAACTTTTGCTAAAGTCCCTTAGCTATTTTTAATAGTTGAAAAGAATAGCCTTTTGCTAGTAATAACTTTATTAAAGTCTCTTTGCAAGCTATTTATTATTTTTTGTTAAAAGCATAAAGCTTATTATTATAAATAGTATACTTCTTTTAAAAAACATTGCAGCGGTTTTTAAAGCAAGATTTATCTCTTTTATTTTGCTGTTTATAGTTAACTATTTAACTATTAATTAGTATTGGTAAGTTAATCTTTATATACAAAGAAGTTTAAATAAGGGGTGAAAATAAGTGTATTTATTATTGCTGTTGATAATAATGTTTAGCAAAAGGAACAAAAGAGAAATTATCATTGTACGCTAAAGGGATTAGGCGTATACGCATACAGTCTCTTCCAATTGCCGTTGGGCCAAACTAGCCTAACTAGCTATCTGGCCAGCTGGTTCCTTCTAGTGGCCGTATGCCTCTAGTCTAAGGCGGACTAGGCTATTGCTATAGCTATCAACCTACAACTACTAATGTTAATTTTTAATAACTTAATAATTAGATTAAAAAGTTTTAATAGGCTGTCTATAATGCTTATTATCTGTGTAGTATTAGGTTAATGTATAATTTTTAGGTTAAATATATTTAATTTATTAACCTATTGCGCAATTTATTTTGTTAGGATTATTAATATTATAAAAGCTAATATAAGGTTTAAATGGTTTATTATTGGAATAAATGGCATTGCGGCTTTGTACGAGGGCTGGTGGAGATGCCGATGCTGACCACCAGGGTGGTCCGGCAGACTAAAACTAGGCACGCATGTTACGTATGCTTAAAACGCATATATAAATCCTCTATACAAGGCAGGAGACTTTGTTTTTTTTTCTTTATATAAAGTAAAGCTAAATATAATTTTATCTCTACCCTATTATATTATTTGTTTATACTTAATATATATATATATAAAGAAGCCTATTTAATACTAATTAGTATTTGCAGCTAATAAGCATAGATTAGCAAGAGTAATAAAACAATAAGTGCTTTTAGGCGTATAATAGTGCGTAATAATATTATTATGCTTAATTTTATCTTTTATATTTGTTGAGCTAAATAAGTTATTAGCAGACTATATGATAAAAGGCATATATAGATCTCTTTTTGCAAAAAGGCAAAGGTTAAAAAATTATTTAAAACCTTTGCACAAACTAAAGATTGCACGCAGCATGCAATTATGCCTCAATAATAAGTATCTTAAATCTAGATAATTTATCTACAGCTGCTAATATATATAAGCTTAAAAATAAGCAAAAATAATAATTCTAAGGGTGTTAATAACCTTAAGAACGCTAAGAATAACCTAAAAACAACGATAAAAACTTTCTTTTATATAAAGAGATGGTAAAAGGCAGCCTAATATCCTTAGCAGCATAAAAAATAAGCACTTTATATAGCTATTAGGATAAGGTTCCTAATATTACTTAGTTAATAAATCTAAAGAAAATTAATATATACATTAGCTAACTTATCTCTAAATATAAAGGTCTTTTATTTTTAAATAAGGTTATATAATTATATAAAGAGGATTTTATAGGCTAGATAACCTATTAGTTTAAATAAAGTATATAAACCTTTAAATGTATACTTTAAAATATTCTTTAGTTTTAAAGATACGTTTTTCCTAAGAAATGAACCAATACACTAGACAGCCAGCTTGTATATCTTTTTAGTTATAACTTTATTGCCTAATAATCTTATATAAATACTAGGGCTTTAACAACTCTTATACAATAAACTTTTATGCAATCGATACCTATAAGCTTTGCTCT
Source organism: Dendrostoma leiphaemia (assembly GCA_026120015.1). Taxonomy (NCBI): domain Eukaryota; kingdom Fungi; phylum Ascomycota; class Sordariomycetes; order Diaporthales; family Erythrogloeaceae; genus Dendrostoma; species Dendrostoma leiphaemia. The sequence continues at coordinate 10,718 of JALRMF010000731.1, forward strand.
TTAATAGCCTGCATAATAAGCCTTTTATTAATCTAAAGACCTATTAGGTTTAAGAGGGAAATAGATATATAACCCTTAAATTCAGCAGTAAAACTAATAGAAGCACTAAGAAAACCTATATAATCAAAGAGCTTTATATAAAAAACATAGATAAATAGAAAAGACAGCACTTTTAGGAATAGCTTATGCGATGCCTTGTTAAAGGGATTATATAATTCTTAAAAATTAAAACTAAAGACCTTGTTTATATAATAAAAAGAGTAGCATAATCCTACTAAGATGATAGTTTGTCTATGAGGACCATAGCTTTCTTATACAAATTTTTTTAGTTCCTTCTATAGACTTAAGATATGATTTTTTTGAGTTGCTATCTTTAAGGCGCGTATAAAATAATATATATTTACTAAGCTAAGTCTAAGCTTTTGCAAAAGTATGGTAAAAAGACTTAAATTATACTGGGAAACTATATAACGTTTTATATAATAAAGCAAGAATTTTTATCTCTATATATAGGCAGCTTAGAATCAATAAGTGGGAATATTATGCTATATAGTTATATGTTTTCTTAAATTATGCGCTCTAGTTTTATCTTAATTATATTAGCCTTAATAAGATCTAGTATAATATTTATTGCATAATTAATACCTACTTTAATTATTGCATTAATTATAGCTAGTATTAGGCTAACTAAAGCAGCTTAACCTTTATATAACTAAAGAAGAAGAACTTAGATAAGATATTAGCAAATATACTAGAGATTTTATTAGATAAAATATAGCTTATATAACAAGCACTAGAAGCTGGGTATTAGGGCAAGATTTAGCTCTATATAGTAGTAGAGAAAGTATACTGTAGTATATTAAAGCTTAAGACAGCCTTTGTTTAGTAAAAGCCTATATATAAGGGGCTATTTTTAAACATATATGCGGCTATTAAGTTAGCATTTGAGAGAAAACTATTAATTTTTTTAATAAAGGTTGATTTATATATCTTTTAGTACCTAATAAACTATATATATATTAAAAGTAGCTTTTAAAAGTTATTTAACTTAAAATAAAAGGCGCAACCTAAATTTGCGCTTATTGCATAAAAGAACTTTTCTAGTTAAAAACCTTTTAACTATATAAATAAGAAATGTTTTATATGCAAGAAAAAGGGATATTAGTTAATAAACTATACGCTAAAGGAGCGTGCAAAGTCCTATATGAGGTATTTTACCTTATGCAAAGATGCTAGCATTAAGCTATTATTAAAGAATAATATGCTCGCCTATATTTAAAACTATAAAGGCAATAAACCTAACTGCTTAAATGCATATAATTTAAAATCTGAAGAGAACGGGCAGAGGGCTGTGGGCTATCTGCTTTCCACCTTATTTATTTATCGCACAATAAGGCTCAGCATATATAATTTATTGTATAAACCATTAGAACTAATATTATTTATTTTAGAAAATTAATACTTGCATAAGTATTAAAAAGAGCTGTGGGATACTAAAGCATCTAAGCTATTAATTATTAGCAAAGCTTAAGCCTTTGCATATATAAGGGAAAATTTATGTATAAAGATTATTTGGGAGATATTACCTTATTTATTTAAATTTAAAGGAGAAGACTTTTTTTATGCAATTGGCATTATAGTGAAACAAAGCCTATTAAGAGAGGTTACGTATTATATGCTAGATACTAGCATTCTATTTCTACTATCCCTTAAAAATGCAGATTGCCTAGGTGCATATTTTAATAATATAATAAATATTATTATATAAAAAGATGATAGAGTTTTTATTTCTATTGTATAGAAGTAGAGACATTTATTCTTTAATTTATTAAGGGCAAAATTAGCTATATTTCTTTTAAAGCATAAACTTTAACAACTATATTAGCAATTTAATTATACTTATATAAATAAGCTATATTAGTTGCTAAAAGATGCTAGAATACATAACATAAACTACTTAACCTTGGAATAAATCTAAAAGTTCTGCTATTATTGCTAAACGCACAAATAATTACTGTAAAAATTTAAGTTTTCTCTAAAAAATAGCTATAATTTTAATTATAAAACTTTTATAAATATTATATATTTTACTAATAGCAATATTCTTTATATTATCAACGCTTTAACTTTATATTAGGCTAAAGATTTTTTAGATAAAAAAGACGTATAAAGTATATAGGACGCTTTATATTAATATTGGATCTTTATATATCTTAGACCTTTAAACGTTATTACGCACAACGCTAAAACGAATTTTGCGTCTTAAAAATTTAAAAGATACATTAGAGGGGACAATTATCAAAGGCTATTTATATAAAGACCTACCTAACACAAAAGGAGAAGAATAATCGTACATTAGCTATTAAGCTTAAAGAAAATAGTATTATTACAACTCTAAGCGCTCTATTTAAAGAATCTAATGCTATAGAAGTTAACAACCTAATTACATAAGGTATATTAAAAATAATCTAGCATAACTTCTACGTTTACTAAAATAAACAAATCTTTAAAACTTAATTTATATAAAAGATTAAAAGCAAAATAATACGCCTATATAAAAAGAGCAGCCTAATTGTTTAAAGGTATAGAGATAATAAAAAGAATAAGGTTTTAACTTAAGCATTAACTATTTAGCAAATAAGCTAGCAACTTATCTTTGCACTAGGCCTAACTTTAATAAAAGACTTTAATATATATAAAAAAAATGTAAAATATTACTTAAGCGTATATATAAAGCTATAATAAGCTTATATAAGTTATTTTAGTATTTTGTTTTAAGAAACTTTAAAATAAGTATTTTAAAGGCATTATTCTTTAGATTTAAAAGCTTTTATATAAATTAGCAAAGTCTAGTTTATATTAATATAAGATGTACTATGTATATTATATTAGGAATCTAAATATAAACATTTTAATATATAACTTATGTTTATTAATAT
>JALRMF010000732.1:0-13641 GCA_026120015.1 Dendrostoma leiphaemia
ACTATTTTTTAAACTTTAATTTTATATATTTTATAAATCTTATTAATAATCTAGCAAGCAGTAAATATATAGCTTTTATAATAAAGCACTAAAAAATTATCTATATAAAAGATAATTATAATAGTCTAGTGCTTGTTTTAAAATAAATAGTGCTTTTCTTTGCATTTTTCTATTTTTAGCTTTTTTAAGATACTTAAAAACTCTTTATACTAGAGTAAGAAAGCATTTTAAAGATTATATAAAGTATTATATAGCTTTATACACTTTTCTAGCTTTTTAAACCTATTTAGCAGTTTATAAAAAATAGGTTTTTTATGTAAAAAAGCATTAAAGAATGCATTAATTACATTAAACTGCTTAATTTCTAAATCTTTATAAGTAGCTAAAGCTATAGTAACTTAAAAAAAGCATACTATTAATATTACTATATATATATTTTATAGCGCATTCTAAGGCTAAAAGTCTTTTTAAATATAGATTTAAGCTTTTGCCTACTTAAAAAATCTATTTTAATTAAGTTTATAAGTAAAAACTTACTTTAAAAAAAGCAGGGGATTATTAATAGTTATATAATTAACTTTTTGCTAAATTTCCTTTTAGAAAAGTATTTGCAGCTTATTTTACGCTGCTTTTTTAAATAAATCTACTGCTAAATATTTTTTTAGCTTTTTTTAAAACTTTAATAGTAGCTAAAAAAGCTTACTTATATAAGTCTTTTATTTTAACTAAAGCTTAGCCTTAGTTCTCTGGTTTTTTTGCTTTAAAACATTATATTAAATATAGCATAAAGCATTAAAAATAGCTAATTCTCTTTCTTTAACACTCTTTGTTAATTAGGCAAAAAGGCAGAAAAGGCAAATAGTTAGTAAGAGCTTATCTTTTATTTGCTTAGCAAAAGAAATGCAAAGTTTATATTACTTTTTTTTGCTAACTTTTTTTATAGCTAATAGCTTTTTTAGATTAAAAGGGCACTAATCTTTAGTTTTAAAGCTAAAAAATATTAAAATAGCCCTTTTTTTAATAATAGCAGCAAATTAATTTATATTATTATAATATTATTTTAACTTTTTTACTTAGGAAATAAAGTATATACTATTAATTATTGCTTACATTTGAAACTTTATATACTTTAAGAGACTTTTAAACCTTTTAAAATAAAGTTTACCTTACTTAAAGCAGGTTTTAAACTCTTTAGTATATATGCTAATAAGTTTGCTTTATTCTTAAAATCTTTTAGTTAAATATTCTAAGCTAGGTTCTGCTTTTAAAGAACCTTTAAAGATTCTTTAAGGCTAAAAGAGGCTACTTTTTTATAGCTTTTTTTTTAGCAGCTTATTATTACTGCTTTAAATCTACTTTTAAATTAATAACTAAAAAGGTTTTTAGCTTTATTAAAGCTAGTAGGGTTATTTTAGGGTTTATTTTAGTAAAACTAAGCACTTTTAATAAATAAGTTATATTTAAAGGCTTTTTCTTTTATAGCTTATTTATTAGATTTTAAGCAGTAAAAGTAAGCAATGCTTTTTTAATACCCTTTAAAGTATAAAAAATATGCTTGTTAAACTTTACGTTTTTTATAGTAAGCATTTAATTAAGCGTTAAAATTTATATTTAATATATATTAATAATTATATAGCTAATTAAATACTTAATATAGCTTTAAAAGCTTACCTTATAGCTTTTTATATATGTTTTTGCTTTTTTTTTCTTATAAAGAAAGTAGGCATAGCAATTGTATATATATATGCCGCTTTAGTTTAGCTAAAAATCTTTTATTAAATTATAAATAAGAGTAGGAGAATATTATTAAAAATATTAAGCAAATTAGCTTTTAAGTATTTTGTTTAAAGAGCGTTATCTAATGCTTTATTATAAGAATATATTAAAAAAGCAAGTTTTAGCTTTTATTAAAAAGGGCTAAAGGCGCTTTAGAAGGCTAGCCGCTTTTTTTATTTTTATTAATTTAATAATTAGTTTTTATTTCACGCGCTTAGCGCTTTTATTTATTTTATAAGTATAAATAAGCAAAAGCTTTAGTTTAATTTTTTTTTTACTTTACTTATGCTTAGTATTTTATTATTTTACGCTGTAAAATTATTAAAAAGTTATTGTTTTGCTTAATTAAGTATGTTAAAAGTTTATATTTTTGCTATATTTAGCTTTTAAAGTTTATTAGCGTTTAAGAAACTATTTCTTTCTGCTTTATATTACAAAGAAAAATAAAGAATTTGCTATTTAATTTATTTTTAATAAAAAAAACCTAGCTTGCTTTTATTAAGCTTTTAGTAGAAAAATTAAATAAACTTTATAAAATGCGCTTAAATAAGCGCTTAGAGAAGTGCTTTAACGCTTTTTTAAAACTACGTTTAAGGCATAAATTATAAAATAAAAAGCATAGTATATACGCGTAATTTTATTAATGCATATACTATATATATTATAAACTAATGCCTTTAAAGCATTTAAAGCTAAATATCTTTTTTAAAAGTGCTAAAAATGCTTTAAATCTTTTTTAAATAATTTTAATTAATATAAAAAACAAAGCTTTAAATAAATAAAAGTAAAAATAAAAAGTAAAATAATACTTGCTACATTAGCTAAAATGTTTAAATAAATAAAAAAAGGCTTATATTTAATAAAAAGTAAATTATAATACTGCTTAAGTTACGCTAGCATAATATTGCTTTTAAATATTTTATAGCGCAGCATATAATTTAAATCTAGCACCTAGACTTTAGATTTTTACAAGCAAGCTTTAAAGATAATATTAATATAAAATCCCTTAACTACTCTAACGCTTATAAGCATAAAATACTTTATCTTTAGTTTTCTAGCTTTATTTAATATATTTTAAAGCTTTTAAGTTTTTTTTTCTAACATTAAAAATAAAATTATTCTAGCTTTTACTTATTTTAACTGCTTTAATCTTTAATAGCTTTTAAGATTAAGCAGGTTTATGCTATTAATTAAGTAAAAAGCTCTATAGTTATTAATTAAAATATTTGCTAAAAGCTAGTAAAAAGTAGCTTAAGTAACTATATAAATTCTAAGAGCTTTAAAGGGCTTAACTACTTTAAAAAAGCTATTAAGCAAGCTTGGAAAAGCTAGGGTTTTAATAGATTTCAAAGACTAAGTTTTTTTTACTAATGCTTTGTTATATTAACTATGCTTAAATAGCTTTTTTTAAAGCTTTAAAAACTTTTTATTTTTTAATCTTTTACAAATAACTTTATACTAAGCAGGGTTTAAAGAGATAAAATATATCCCTGCTTTTTTATTATTTTTTAATGCTTTAGTCACAGTATATTTAAGCTTTATACAACGCTAAGCTAGCTACTTATAAAACTTATTATAAAAGCAATTATATTAAGCACTAAAAATTGCTTATAAAGCTAAGTATTGCTAAGGGTTAAGCATAAAAAAGATTGCTAGTTCTTTTTTAAAATTATTAAACTCTATAGCAAAAGCAGCAAATTAAGTGCTAAGCTAATTTAACATAAAAATAAACCTTTTTAGCTTTTAATTTTATATAAATTTACTTAAAGCTTTAAAGGCTTAATTAAAGGTTATATGCATATTAACTGCTTTAAGAAAATCCCTAACTATTAAAAGGCTAATAATATTTGCTATACTATATTTCTAAGCTTAAAGATAAGCTTATTGCTAATTATAATATTATTAAATAAGATTTTACTGCTTTAATTATGCTAATATAAGCAATTAATAATAGTTTTTAGCTGCGTATAATATTTTTTTTATAAATATTAAATAAAGCTTTAAAGCTTTAAAAAAGCTTTAAAGTTTTGCTTTTTTACCTATAGAAACAAGCTAAATCTATATAGCTTTAAGCAGCTAAAAGTTGACTATAGCTATAATTTAGTTTAAAATAGCTATATATTTAATATTCTATGCTTTTGCTTGCATAATAGCAATAATTATACTTTTAAGCTTTTTTTTATAATTATTATAAACTTTGCTAAAGTTAAGTAGTATAAAAGCTATTAATAACGCTTTGCGTTTATTTTTTAAAAGCTTTTTATAGGCTGCAAAAGCATTTTAATACTTAGCTTTAAACATTACATTGCGCTAATTAAAGTATTTATTTGCTATAAAAAGCTTAGGAGCAAAGCTGCTTATATTATTTAAAAGATTAAGATTAATTTAATATTAAATGCTATAGTTTTTATAATAAAAATAAAGCTGCAAAAACCACCTAAGATAAGTGTTTCTTCTAATAAGCAAGGCTAAGCCTCTTAAGATGCTGTTAGAAAGGTTGGAGGCTATTGCGGAAGCTGGAAAATAAATAGAAAATAATTAAAAAAGAACGCGCCTGCTTTATTACAAGGAGGGGTAAAGAAGGCTTATAATTATAGCAAGCAGGGTAAAGCGTTGGCTATATAAAACGATATATTGTGTAAGTTTATTATATGAAAAAGATAAAGGAAAAACAAGCTTTTAAATAATAGGGAGCTTTAGAATAGTGGGGCCCATAGAGACCCCTGCTTGCAACAGGTAGGTATGTGATTTGTTGAACTGGCCGCACCATTTAGCCGCAGCCCACCCGTTCGTGGCGGTGATGAAAATCATTGTCCAGTCTGCTGGATGCTCGCCTCCCAAAATCTTGGCCTCGAGCTCGCGACTGTGCAGGCTTTTTTATTCTTTTCCGGAGACTGCTTCTGCCAGACCTCGGGAGGTAATCTCAACAGGAATAAACTAGCGAGCCAAGAACTGGAGGACAAAAGTCGACAGGAGAAGGAGAGACCTTTGTGGTAGATTCGTTCCTCGATAATTTCTGCAGAAACAACGGATCAAAGTTCAAGCGTTTTTCCTTCTTGTCTGCCAGCTCGATGTCGATGCAGCCCCTTCGCGTCTTCCTAATCCCAAGCGGCCTGACCACATTTGAAGTAACAAGACATTGGCCGGGCCTCTATATCGATGCCTGCGCCGCCTTAAGAGCGCCTACCACGGTAAAAGATAAGACTGGAGAGATGAGATATGATATCTGATGTGATGGTTAGCGATGACTACTTCTAGAGGCCCATGAACAGCTACAAGGGCCGACTCACCGTGAGTAACTTTGCAATAATGGCTTCCTCTTCATCACTTGCGCTGCTCACTTGGACCATGGTGATCAACTTCATCGCCGGCGGTCCACAGGGCATCAGACTCATCGCAAACCACATCATAGGGTCATCCCCAAGTATACTTGTCCTCGACGCCAAGATGTAGACCAATCCGATCGCTGCGGCTGGCCAGAGGACGAAGCGAACGAACATAATGTAGACGACAGTGATCCAAGGCAGATTATCTGACCTGTCTTGTGTCTTGTCCTTGGTTGCCCGGTAGGCCGAGTAGAGACTTGTACCTGCAATGACGACAGGTAATGGCACAAAGAGGGTACCGATATTCTTCAACGACGCGGTCAGCCACGCGGTGAAGATACCCCCATGCTGTGAATCGTTGAAGAAAGCGCGGTGGAGGGCTGGAACGAGCCCGATGACAGCCCCGATGATGGCCCCGACCAGAGGCGCATTGAAAAAGTCGGAAAGAAAGAGTAGCCACCACTTTGTGCGTGGGCCGAGCTTGATCCACCGCTTTCTCGGGAGGATTGAGGCCCGCCGGTCGGGTCTCCTGGGCGCACCGTTGGTCGTGGCGACCGAGGGCTTCCGGGTCGAGGGAAAGAAAGACCTGTGGTCTCCGAAGGGGTTGTGGAAGATGTCTGGCACAGCAAGTTGATCTCCACTGAGGAGCCCTGTCTCCTCTGATGGCCCATCTCCGTTGGCATCGTCGTCATGCTGCGATCCAGCGCTTGATTCCGACTCTTCCTCGGGCGCATGCTCCGTATCTATGAGGCGCGGTCCCACGGCGAAAGTCAGGCAGCTTGACACGGTGGAGAAGACGAGGAAGTATGACTTGGCCCGCTCGACGGCCGCATCTGTCGACTCGTCAGTGACGATGAGGGAGCTCAAGATGCCGGTCTGCTGCAAGGCGCTGATGAGCAGCAAGGGATAAGACGCCGTGTTGTTGAACATGATACCCGGAGTCACCCAGTCGGGCATGTTGAAGACGAAGTGGCCCAGGATGCCGACCAGGAAGGAGACCAGATGCACTGCGAGAGCCCAGAGCAGGACGACGCCGTATCTGCCAGCAGAGCCCGCGTGCAGCTCTGCGCCGACCTTTGTGATGAGGAGGGCTGGCAGGAACATGCGCACACATACTTTCGACACGGCCTTGGTGTTGGCGGACGAGAGCAGGTCCAGCTTGGCGGCCACGGCGCCATATGAGATGACAAGCAACACCGAGACGCTGGCCTGGATGGCGCCCATAAAGGCCTCCAGGAGACCGGATGGCGCCATGGTGCAAGTGGTGCAAGTGGCGCAAATGGCGCAAATGGTGCAGACGGTGCAGACGGCGGCGGTGGAACAGTGTATAGGCTTCGAACGTCTCCTCGGTGGATTCGGTGACGAGGATGCTCAATTCCAGTCATGGAAGCTGCACGGCGAGAAACCGCACGGCATGGGATTGAGCAGCCTACCTAATAAGTACTTAATAAGTAGCCTTGGAACCCTCCGTCAGTTCTGCGTTTATTCTAGTGACGCAATGAGGTGAGCGCTGAAGAACCCCGGCAAAGCGGCAGTGTTAGAACCTAGAACCGGCTCAGGCTCAAGTCCTCTTCCAAGGTTTGTTTACGGGAGCATACAGTAGCGCCTTTCACACGGGCGGGTCGACGGGCGGTTAATAACCCCCACAATTTGCTGCATCTGCACTTGGCACTCGTCTACAGCACATGTCGTCCGGAGCCCGTGGTTGAATATGTCCCCTGACCGAATACCGTACAGGCTACCTTGAACGGCACATCACCACATATGTCATCTTGTACGGATCCGTACAGTGTGCCATGCTGCGAACAAGTCCACATGGTCGAGAATTTGTGAGATAACTTCCTCCAGAAGATCCTCTTATATAAGTAACGATCCATCGCAGATTAACGTCAACATCTCGTTTGCAATTTCCGTCAGCGTATTTCGGGCAAATAGAGTTCGTCTTGGCCCGGCGCCACGTGAGACGAAGGCTGAAAAGCTTCCAAGACTCGCACGCGTCTCGACTCCTGGACTTCCTCACCTTGTCTATATAGTGTCTATCATACGGCAATCTGCAATCCTCACCACGTACTTACTGATTCACCTCATATATGCAAAGAGAGATATCCGCAGTCTCGCATCCGGGACCACCCTCGAAACCCCAAGTCTTGCCTCCGGACCCACCCCAAGATGGCCGCAACAAGCTCAGCAAAGGCCGCTGTGCCCTTCACCTACCGCCTGATCATCCTCACAATCGAGCCCCTCTTCGCGGTCATGGGCGCCCTCCTGGTTCTACGGGACCCAGCCACATACGCCGGCAGTGTGACTCGCCACGCCGTCCACTTTGCCCCGGATACGACCTTTCTGTACACAGGACTCGGCGGCGCCTGGCTCTACTTTGCATTCGTCGAGGCGGTCGTTCTGCGCTTCTTCGACGACCTGTCCCTGTGGCGGGTGCTGTGCGCCGGAATGCTAATCAGCGACCTTCTCTTCCTCCACTCGATGGCACAAGCTGTCGGAGGCTGGGCAACGTACTCGATCTTGTCGGACTGGACTGCCGAGGACTGGGCAGGCATGGCAGGTACGGCGCCCATGGTCCTCACTCGGATTTTGATCGTTCTTGGTATTGGCCTCAGGAAAGACACACGTCGAGCGCTCGTCGAGCCCCTTCAAGATCATCAGGCCGTGAAGGCGGAGTGAGTAAGCCGGGGACACGAGCTCGGCCAGTCATGTGCCAAAGTCGAGTGGAAGGGTCTCAATCTGGCACGCACTTCGATAAGTTCGAGTGGTGTCTTGTCTTGCCGATTGATCTGAGGCCTGTGGTAGTCGACAGGTCTCGTTCATTGTGTGAAACCTTGAGTTGAGTATTAGGCTCCTCACAAGGCACACGCAACAGCGTGGTTCGTGAGAGGGGCGTTACTGGTAGCCTTGATAGTCGTGCGGGCACGGCGGATAATCAGAGTCAGGCAGTGGGATGCATTATCCAGATAATGTTTCAAGAGACAGAGAGTGAAGGCAAGACTAATAGTAGCATTGTTGTCGTCGATGAGCCCTTTGAAAGGGTGCAGGCTCTACGTCGTTCCCTACGGTCGACACCATCAACCCTCTCAAACTTCTCACATTGCCCAACAGCAGACGATCTTGTGAATTAGCGTTGCGAATCTCTCGCTCGGTCAAGCAAGCGAGCAGACCCCTGGTCCTCCTTTGGCCAGCGCCGCACCAGAGAGATACTCTCTCACTGACTTCGGGGATGGCACCTTCACTGCAAGTCCAAGGACAACACAAAAGAGACCCTCAGGCGAGAACGCACGAAGCGATACCTACGTAGGGAGCGGTAGCAGCATCGACGGCACTGCGACGTCGCAGCAAACAACCAGGGAGAAACGATGATGAGTGACAAGAACCAGAATGTTGCCTACGAGGACTCGTCTGGGCAGGACGACAATATTACCGGCGACAGAAACGTGGGGAGGCCCACCTGCAATCTTCGAATACACTGCTATGGTACTCGATGCCTCGCTCTTTGCTTATGCCAAGGAACGCACTTTGCTGGATATGATAGGCACATATATAAAGTTGAGGGTATTAACCTATTTAGATATGCGTCTGCATCGGCTGCTGAGACAGGAGTTGGCTTGAACAGATCAAAGGTCACCTGTAATCTGGGTCGGGGTAGTTTGCCCACGTTCTTTCCGACTCCCCTAAGGCAATCATCGTCTGACCACTAGGCTCCAACTCGAGAACCACAATCTCGTTGGTTTCTCCAGCATTGAGAAGCGTTCCAGGAAGATATAGGGACTGCTGGGGTCCAATAACCCAGTACCGCCCTAGGTTGAATCCATTGACCCATACGATGCCTTTCACTCCGTTCGGGATCGCGATGAAGGTGTCGAGCTGTGCAGGTTCCGTGTACTCCGAGCCCAAGACGAAAGTTCCAGAGTAGAACACCGGCGTCTGTCCCAAGGATGAGGAGTTTGTCGATGATGGAGATGAAGGCAAAGCTTCTAGAGGAATCGAGGTGCTGGTCCATGTCTCCATGACGGTGCCGGCAACGGTAATATTGCCAACAACTCCTTTATACGGGTCCAAGAGCTCGTTCGACAGACCGGACTCGAGTGAGTAGTAGTCCACGCGTCCTAGATTCTCGACCAATAGCTGCAGTCTGTCTCCTGATTTGAGATTAAGAGAAATCTGGTTCGGCTGCTCATAAGTGCTGTCGATCACACCAACCCGAGCCTCGTTCACATAAACAATGACTCTGTCTCTCGCCCGGTCGCCCGGCGAAAGCAGACCATCCACAGCCTGTGTAACCTGGTGTTCGTACAGAACGCAGCCGTAGTCCTGGCCGAGCTCTTCCATCGTCAATGGTGACGTGCTCGTTGTCTCTGAAAAGGAGACATCGAACAATGGCGACTTGGCTGACAGGGTGATGTTTGGAATTGACATAAGAGGCGTGTTAGCCGGAGGCTCAGGGATGGTCTCGGTCGTGTACTTTTGAATAGTGTCACGCAGTGTGAAATACAGATCTGTGGTTCGGCCATCTTCACTCAGTGGTGCTCCATAGTCGTACGATGTGACGAAGCTGGCGGTGTAATTCTTCCATAAGCCCCCGTTGCTCAGGCCGAAATTCGTTCCCCCATGAAAAACCTGATTGTTTGCGTGTTAGCGTTTGAGATGATGAAATGAAAGCCGTGAAGACTACACACATATAGACTGATTGAATTGTTGGCACTGAGAACATATTCCAAGTCCTTGCAGTGGTATAAATCAGCCATACACAATCACTTCAGAATTTCATCTTGGCTCAGACCAACCTTGACAAACTGGGCAACCTGGGAAGGATTTCCATCAGTCGTGGTATGCGTGTTGTTGCTCCCCCACGTGTCAAAGCCATATGTGTAATACTCTCCGTCGAGGAGGGGCCCCAGTTCGCTCGGATCAGTCACATATTCATCCCTTGCTGCGAATCCGCTCGCCGGATCACCGTCGATCTCCGCTAGGACCCCGGGGACTGCTCCGCCGGCTAAAGTCCAGTTCACGCCACCGTCGTTTGTGTATAGTTCGACATCGAAATTCTGCATCAGGATGTCCCGTATTGCCATCGTATACTCATGATCCGACCCAAACGAACCAAATTCGTTTTCATTCTGAATAAGAAGCAGTGGCCCCCCTTCTGTGACCTGTAGTGGCCGCAACTTCGCGGCAAGACGCTCCAGATAGACCTTGGACAGGTTCAAGAAAGGCTCGTTGAAGCTTCTGACAACGAGGCCTGAGACTGAGCTTAGCCAAGCTGGAAATCCTCCGAATTCACGCTCGCCGCATATATATGGCCCCGGCCTCAAAACGACGTGGAGCCCTTCTTCCTGCGCGATTCGGAAATAGGTGGCAATGTCGTTGGAAGCCTCATTATCTTTCCACACCCCTTGCTCAGGCTCCAACAGATTCCAGTATACGTAGCTAAAGATGGTATTCAAGCCCATGGCTCGGGCTTTAGATAATCTGTCTCGCCAGTATTCGGGAGGGATCCGCTGCGGATCCATCTGGCCCCCAATGATAACATAAGGCTCTCCGTGGAGGAGGAAGGAGTCTGCATTGTAGGTGAAGGCCGGTGCAACCGCGGCTGCAGTCGCCGTCGCAGATGGAGGAGGCTGAGCTAATGCTTGCCATGTCAAGGCTGCGGTGGCCGATAATTTGAGCAAGTAGGATTTCATCGTCTGCGAGGCTCAAGCGCGGAGCTTCAAGTGTCAGCGTCCTCTGACTACTTTGAATTCGAGCTGAACATCTGGAAGCAAGGGTAGATATACTACTATCTGCGTACGTACTGAATACACGGGAAGCGAGCGGGCTTTATCACCCGAGTGACGGAGCCCCCGCAGTGAACCACCGTCGCGTTCTCGCGCGTCATACGCACAAGATAATCGCCGCGAAACGCATGGTAGCCTTCGAGGAGCGGGGCCGTCTAAACAACGTTACATTCGCTCGACAACAAAGATTACCCGTTAGCAAAGTTTTTCCGAATGCAATGAATTAGGTAGATAATCCCTAGGACCTGTTATCCATCTTAGGCTGTATGGTGCCGGCTTTGACTCTATCAGCGTGACATTGCCGCCACGCTACTCCCACTTTCAAGCAAGTGAGTGGCTCTACTTTTCCGTGTAATCTCCCGAATCGTTTACCGATTTGCCACACAAATTCCAGCTAGTTGGCATTTCCTCTTTGCTAACAGCATAATGCGTTTTAAAGCCGGCAAAGTAATTATTATAAACTTTGCTATATGCTTAATTATATAGCAGCATTATTAAAACTATTATAGCTATTTATTATTTATTAAGCCTTTGTTTAGCAGCCTAGCTAGCGTAGAAGCATTATTGCTAGCTTAGAGTAAATACTAATATTTTAAATTTAAAGCATTTAAGCAGCTATAGCTGCATCTTGCTTATTTAAATACTTATTATAATCTTAGTTAACTAGTTAATTAACTAGTTAGTTAACTAGCTAGTTAACTAGTTAGTTAACTAGTCAGTTAACTGTAATAATCACTGCTGGGTCTTATAAGTTCCTAGAGTGCCAAAGGGTTTATGTCAGCAGAGACAGTTGAAAGAATATACCAATCGTAGTAACAAAAACACTATTATTCTATAACTATCAAATAATCACTAGCAATAAAGCTATTTAAAGGTAAATATTTAAATTAACAATTAAAGAGCTATTTACTAAACCTATTTAATAATAGAAAATATATCTAAAGATATATTTAGCTTTTTAATCCTAGATAGTTAAATTATAGTTATAATTTACTAATAGTTAAATTATAGTTATAATCTAATAATCTATCGTATAAAACCCTAACCCTTGCTTATCTCGTTACTAATATAAGCAATGTATAAAAATTACTATATAAGTAAAACATAAAGGTTGCAGCGGCAAAGGTTTTTTTTTCTGCAACCTTTTCTACATGCTAATCTATTTTAACTATTATAAGTTATAATATTATCTTCTTCTTTATAATCTTTATCTTTAAAAATCTTTTATAAGTATTTTAGCATATTATTTATATGCATATTTATACTTTTCTAATTTATTATATCTAATAAAGTTTATTTTAGCTATATTTTAAAACTGTTAAATTCTTTTCTAGCTCCTTTAAAGAAAACATTGCAACACGCCTTTCTTTTTAAGTTTATTTTGCTTAGTGCTATACTTAACATGCAATTTTATTTAGCTTATATAGCTTTTAAAGCATTTTGCAAAGTTTTAAAGGTTAAGTTATTTTATTGCTTTAAGTGCGTTTATTAAAAGCTATTTCTATATAATTATAATAAAATTACTTTAGATTAAATGCGCAGGCTTACTTTTATTTATTAAAGGTTAAAGAATAAGCTAAAGGCGGCTAAAAAGGAGCATTGGGTGCTAGATGCTAAAGTTAATTGTTTGCAAAGAAAGAAGAAAGATTAGCGTATAAAGATTATTTATATAATTAAGCAAAGTTTAAACAGTATAGAGGAATTAAAAGAGATTAAGCGTTGCAAGGCTAAAAAACAGCGTTTTGCTTCTTTTAAGGTTGTTTAAGGGGTGGTTTCTAAGGGGTTTATTATTATAACTAAGGGTTCTTTGCTTAGGGGTTTTAACTAGGATTTTATAGCTATAGAAAGTAAGGTAGGTTAGTTGAATTTTCTTAGTAAAGGAACCGTGGTTAGTAATTCTAATAATAATACTAGTAATAAGTTTTAATTAGTAGTGGGTTTTAATTAGTAACGTTATCTAACTAGTTTTGTTAGCAGACTAGTTATTGGTTTTAATTAATAATTAAATATCTTAATTAATATTGATTTTTTTTAACTAGTCTTATTTTCTAGTAACTAGTATTAAAGTCTTTTAACTAGTAGGGTTGCTTAACTAGTTTAAGCATTTAACTAGTTTATTTATTAACTCGTTTAGGCTTAGGTTTAAGGCTGCATATTACTAGCTGTAGCTGCTAAACTAGTTGTTTTATTAATTAGTTTAGTCTTTAACTAGTTAAAATTTTAACTAGTTGTTTAATAATACTAATTAAGCAGTTATTAGTAGTTTTCTAGGTTTTTAATTGGTTTTTATATATTTTCTGCGTAATTATAATTTTTTCATTTAATAAGGTATTTTTATATTTCGTCCTATGTTTAAGAGTTAAAAATTCATTTAACTTTACATTTTTCTATGCTATACTCATTATTTGCTTTAATTTATATTTTAAGTTAGGCATTTTATAATGCTAGTTTTAATAATGCAATATAAAAAATATATATATGCAAGCATATAGTGTTTGGTAATAAGAGTTTATAGTTAATGTTTAAAAGTTTTTGCAAAATTTTAAAAGGTTTGATTTTTTTATAATTAAGTTTATTGCTAAAGTATTATATTTTAAATTCTTTGTAAAAAAAGTAAACTTTATTTTCCTCCTTAAAGATTAATCTCTTAATCTTTTTTTAATTAGCATACTTAATTATTTATTTTTATATAAAAAAAGCTATTGCTAAATAGCATATTAAATGTTTTTAATATCTTTTGCTTTTTTTTTTGCTGC
>JALRMF010000733.1:0-13639 GCA_026120015.1 Dendrostoma leiphaemia
CTAAAAAAAAGTTACTTTTATATATAAAAAGTCAATTATCTTAAATATACTATTAAACTAAAAGCAATATAAATATAAAAAAACAAAGTAAAAGCTATACGCAACTAGCCTATACCAAAGAATATTAAAAACATTAAAACATTTTTTAAATATATTAATTTCTACTAATAATTTATTAAAAACTATAACAGCATAATTAAACTAATAATAAACCTTACTAAAAAAGACTAACCTTTCTTATAAAAAGAAAAAGCAAAAGAAACATTTACTAAAATTAAGAAACTCATTATAGCTAAACTAATCCTATAAAAAGCCAACTTAATAAAACCTTTTAAGATTAAAACTAATGCCTTAAACTATATATTTAACAAATAATTAAGATAGCAAAATAAACAAAAACGCCTCAAACTTATTAGCAACTTCTTACACAAGCTCAATAAACCAAAACTCAACTATCTAATTCACAATAAAAAACTTATAACAATTATTAAAGCATTTAAAAAATAGCAACACTACCTTATTAGCGCAAAACACCCTATTACTATCTACACAAATTACAAAAACCTTATATAATTTACCATAACTAAAGTCTTAAATAAACAACAAATTAAATAAGCAAAATTCCTCTCTTAGTTTAATCTCAAGATTATTTATCAAAAAAAAAAAACAACAAACAAGCAAATGCTCTTAGCCAACGATTAAATCACTAAAAAAACAGCTAGCTAAAAAAACAAACCCTCTTTAACATTAACAAATCAAGCAACTTAATACACTAAGCCAAACAACTTAATATTACCTACCAAATTAAACTTAAATAAATAAAACTAAATTAAGCTAGCAAGCAAAAATAAAACAAATACATTAGAAAAACATACACAGCCCTAGCACACAAATACTAAAGAGTTACTACTATATATCACAGAATTAAGCAAATATAAAACCTGCTAGGATTTTAAAAGCAAATTAAAGATATCTTTAGAAACTATAATAAGTATAGAATTAACAAGCTAAAACAACACAAGCCTTATAAATTACTAAAACCTTTACTAATACCTAGCGCTGCTTAAAAATCTATTAGCCTAGACTTTATTATTAAGCTACTATATTTATAAAAACCCTTAATTAAGGTTATCTTTAACAACATTTTAGTAATAGTTTATAAACTAACAAAATACGCTTACTTTATCCCTTATAAAAAATTTAATACTATAGAAAATTTTGCTTATATTTTCCTTAAAATAATCCTAAACAATTATAAAATGCTAAAAAAAATCATTAGCAATAAAGATAAGCTTTTTGCCTTAAACTTTTAAAAGTTTCTTATAAAACAACTTAGCAGCAAGCATAGGCTCAGCATAGCCTACCACTTAAAAACAAATAGATAAATAAAACAAATCAACCAAATCTTAGAATAATACCTTTGATTTTACCTTAACTACCAATAAAACAACTAGGTTAAATTACTACCATTAGCACAATTTACATATAATAGTATATGCACATCTATAATAAACCAATCTCCTTTCTATATCAACTATAGATTTAAACCTAAGGCATATTACAAATAAATTAATAGAAAAGAAATACCAGCAGTAAACAAGAAAGCAAAAAACATCAAAAATATCCAGCATGCTATTTAGCAATAGCTTTCCTTTATATAAAAACAAATAACTAAGTATACTAACTAAAAAAAGATTAAGAAACTAATTCTTAAGAAGGGAGATAAAGTTTACCTTCTTTGCAAAAATCTCAAAACACAACGCTCTAGCGATAAACTTAATTATAAAAAGATTAAACCTTTTAAAATTTTATAAAAACTCTTAAATATTAACTATAAACTCTTATTATTAAACACTATATACTTGCGCATATATATTTTTTATATTATATTATTAAAACCAGCATTATAAAACACCCAACTTAAAATATAAATTAAAGCAAACAACAAATATAGCATAAAAAAATACAAAGTCAAACAAATCCTTAACTTTCAAACACAAAACAAAATATAAAAATACTTTATTAAGTAGAAAAATTACAATCACGCAGAAAACATATAAGAACCAATCAAAAACCTGGAAAACTGCCAGCAACTACTTGACCAATATCACTAAACAACTAGTCAAAATCTTAATAAGTTAGAAACTTAACTAATTAATAAAACAACTAGTCTTACGGCCATAGCCAACAACATATAGCCCTAAACCCAAGCCTAGACTAATTAATAAACAAACTAGTCAAACGCCTAAACTAATTAAGCAACCCTACTAGTCAAAAGACTTTAATACCAGTCGCCAAAAAACGAGACTAGTCAGAAAAAAATCTATACTAATTAATACATTTGATTATTAATCAAAATTAATAACTAGTTTGCTAATAAAACTAATTAAACAATGCTACTAATTAAAGACCCACTATTGATTAAAACCTATTACTAATACTATTAAAAACACTAACAAGCTCTTTAAAACCTAAGAATGCTAAAGCACTTAAATTAATACTCTTAAACATTATACCCTAATTAACCACCCTAAAGGCACCCAAATCTTAAGCCTTTTAAACGGCCTTTAACTCTATTGCAACCTTGCTATTTACTATAAACGCAGCCTTTAAACGCTTAGCCTTCTCTATAGCATTAAGAGATTTAAAACTATAATAAATTATTTTATAGCTCCTAAAAACCACTTATTTCTTTTAAGCACAAAGTTAAGCTAAATAAGCTAGCTTCTCTAACAAAGCTTTCTGCAACTTTTTAAAATTGCACTAAATTTAAAGAAGGCTCTCTTCTATAGCTTTCTCCTCTTATTTAATACAATACTTTTCTATAATTAATTGTTTAGCTTAAATAATTAATATAAAAACTAGCATTAAGGAAACATAAACCTACTTAAAGATAAAAAAATGCCAGAACTATTATAAAACTAGTTATAACAAATGCAAGCAAAACAATAAGATTTATCCTATACTATTTTGCATAACCAACTATGCAATAAATAAAAAAAATAAGGCATAACGTTAATATTAAGAGCCTTAATAAACAACGCAAAGGCTAAAGCTTATTCTCTTTTCTTAAAGAGCGGTTTTTTAACTTTGCTAAATATAACAAATTAGAAAGGCATAAACATATATATAAACAATATATTAAAAAACTTATAAAAGATTTTTAAAAATAAAGATTATAAGGAAAAAGATAATATTATAATTTATAATAGATAGGATAAATTAGCATGCAGAAAGGGTTGCAGAAAAAAAAACCTCTGCCGCTGCAATTCTCATACTTTGCTTATATAAACAAACTACTTATTTTATTAAATTAAAATAAGTTAGCAATAGTTATATAATCTCTAGATTATTAAGATTATAGGTAACTTAGCAATAATCTAAGTAGGCTAGATTATTAGATTATTAGGATTATAGCCATAAGCTAGATAAGCCAAATAATCTAAGACTAAAGAGCTAGATATATCTTTAAACACATTCCCTATTATTAGATAGACTTAATAGATAGCTCTTTAATTATTAATCTAAGTACTTATCCCTAAGTAACTTTATTGCTAGTGATTATTTGCTAGATATAAAACAATAGTATTTTTATACTATAATTAGTATACTCTTCCAACCATCTCTGCTAACATAAACCCTTTGGCATTCTAGGAACCTATAAGACCCAGCAGTAATCATTACAGTCTCCTAGTCTTCTAACCTTTTAGTCTTTTAACCTCTTAGTTTTTTAACCTTTTAGTCTTTTAATTCCCTTTTATAATAAGCAGCCCGCTGCTGCTAGTTTTGCTACCCTTTTGTAAATAGTTTTAGTAGGCAAATTAATAGCTTTTTATTTAATAATACTAAGCAGCAAATTAGTTAACGAGGTTTATGCCCTTCTTTAAACTTGAGAATATAGCGTTAACACCTGCAGCTTAGCCGCTAGTAACGCTACTCCGTTGATAATTGCCGCCTTTTTAAGAAAAGTTAACTTTTACTTTTTGCTAATTAAATAAAGTGCATTTTTTTACAAAAATGATTATAGAAGACTCAGCATTCAAGACTACGTTAAACACTTGCCTTTTATTTATACGCTTATAAAGAAATATAAAAAGCTTACCAGCAACATAGCTAAATATAGCTTAGAAAGCTGCAATTAATCTTCTAGTCTTTTAACCTTTTAGTCTTTTAATCTCTTAGTCCTTTTAGTCTTTTGCCTTAAAAGAATAATTATAAAAGACTTAGTATTTAAGACTATATTAAGCACTTGCCTTTTATTTATACGCTTATAAAGGAATATAAGAAGCTTATTAACAATATAGCTAAATGTAGCTTAGAAGGCTGCAACTAGTCTTTTAGTCTCCTAGTCTTTTAACCTCCTAGTCTTTTAACCTTTTAGTCTTTTAACCTCCTAGTTTCCCAATCCCCTTAGTTTTCTGCCTTAGAAAAATAATTATAAAAAACTTAGCATTTAAAACTATATTAAGCATTTGCCTTTTATTTATGCACTTATAAAGAAATATAAGGAGTTTATTAATAATATAGCTAAATATAACTTAGAAAACTTTAACTTTGCATATATTAACAGCTTACTAAATACTTTTTAAGGCAGTATAAAAAAGGGTATTTTGTTTTAAAGAGAAAAATAAGCAGAGAGAAAAAGGCAGAAATATAATAATAAACTATACTTGCAAAAATAAAAATATCTTAATTTTAAAAACTATTCTTTGCTATTGCTTATACTTTTACTTTTAACTGCTTTTATAGCAGCATAAGCCTGCAAAAATGCCTAGCATAATTAATTAATTTTAAATCTACCTTATTAAACGCGCCCTTTAAGCTATTTTGCAATATTGCCCTTTAGCTTTTATATAATATCCTTAGCTATTATTATTATATTAAATATTTATTATATTATCTTTAGGTAATATATAATTATATTGTTATAAAATATAATAAAGAGTGTAGGATACTAATAAGCGCCGCTAAGCGCATAGGTAAATTATTAGCTATCTTGGTCGTTAGCTGCAATCTACTAGGTATAAAGGGCTTATAGCAGTTTATAGTTAAAATAGCCTAAAAAAGGCTTTAAGCAACATTTAACGAAGAATAAGAGGTATATCTGCTTAGCTTTTAATGCTATCTTCTCTTATGCTAGCTAACCTTATCTTAAATAAGCAGTAAGCTTATAAGCATTATCTTTTATATAAGTAAAATAGCAGGCAATGCAGCATTTGCTTTATTTTAACAGCTAGCTAATAAAGGTATATGCTGCTTTGTATATATTTATTACTTTTTGCATAATATGCTATTAGTTAAACTACTTATAATGCCGCAGCTATATAAAATTTTCTACAGCAGTAATCTTTTTCCCCTTAGATAAATTATCTTTATTTATATATATTAGCATTATATAAGCGCTTTTATTATTATATTTACTGCATAAATTATATAAGGCTTTATTATTTACATAACTATTCCGCTTATAATACTTATTTATAAACTAATCTAATATAACTTATTAGCAAGCAAATACAGTAAAATACACTTTAACCGCTTTATTTTATATTTTATTTAACGTTTGCTTTTACTTTAGCTTTATTTTTTTATTTTATATAAAGCATAGGATAATAATAGCCTTATTAGGCTGCTTATCCCAGCTAGCCTAACCAGCTTTTTATACATAGTCTTAAAGCCTTTATAGCATGCTAACATAGATAATAAGCTAAATAATAAATATATCTAGCCTTAGTTTAAAAGCATTAGTAGCAATAATAACTATGCTATGCTTTTACTATGCTTAAAGCCGCTGCACCTTGCCTTTGCCTATATTAACCCTACTATAGTAAGCTTTATATTTAAATGCCTAGCTTAAATATTTTACCTACTCTATCATTTTAATATAAACAATTACCTTCCCTTTAATACCTAACGCTACTTAGCGTTAAATAATCTAATAAATATACTTATTCTCTATCTGCTAAAGCATAGCTATGCGCCTTGCCACCTATTTTACCTAATATATAATATTCTTTTAAGTTATACTCGCTTAAAATAAATATATACAACTAGCTGCTAATGCAGCAGTGTTATAAAAGGCAGATTCTTTGTATAAAGGCAAGGTTGCCGTTAAAAACACTTGCTAAACGCCTTAGTCCTATATTATAAGCCTTAGCGCCGTTAGCTAAAGGCAAAACCAGCAATTGCCTTTGATTAATACGTAATACTCATTGATAATAACGCAGTTAAAACCCTGCTGGCTTTATAGTTAATTAATAAAATGTTAAAACTCTTTAGTAATAGCGGACTTAGGCATAATAAAGATAATTAACGTAGCATTATTAGCCTTAATAGTTTATTATATATAGCTTATAATGCTGCTATTTATATAGCGTTAGGTTAAATTTTCTTATAATAAGATTAGTAGCATTATTATAATAATTATACTTTTAAGCAAAGCAAAGGCTAATAGCATAAATAATAAGCTTTTGCCTGCTTTTATGCTAGTAATTTGTATAATTAGCGTTTTACTATATATAATAACTTAGAGAACTGCCTTTTGCTAGCTTTAAAATGCAGCTTTAAAGCTTAGCATTATAATAAGCTAGCCGTAGAGGTTTATCTAGCATAGCTGTGCAAAATGCTAAAATTAAGCTTTATTATAAAGGCTTTTAAAAGCCTCCCATTAACGCTTCCTGCTTATTAGACTACTTGTTTAGCTACTAGCGTTAAAGCTAAAAAAGCAATACTACTTTTAGCTAATAGCTTAAAACTATTGCTGTTAAGTAGCTATATTAAAAAAGCTTTGCTATATCTTATGCATATAAACTAAGCTAACTATATAAAAGGTATAATAGGCTTAAAGGTGCTATATGTTATTGCCCTTAGCCTTTTAGTTATTATTATCATTGCTACTCTTTGCTATATTTATATTAAACTTTTTATTAAAATATTAGTTAGAAATAGCAATAATAATATGCCGCTAAGTGCTAATTATAAGCCTAATGCTTAAAAGCCGCTGGCTATGCTATAAAAAAAGGCGCTATATTTAATTATCTTTTTATAAGTGCATTTTTACGCCCTTAAAAGCAGCATAAATAAGCATTTTGTTTATTTATAAAAATATATTTTTTTAGCACGTTAGCAGCAGAAAACTTTAAACTGTTTACTAAAACGGCAACGCTAGCTATAAATACCAAACTAGCAGCTTACTAACTTTGCAAAGTAGATATTAATAAATAATCTTAACCTAGCTACTCTAGCAATATCCTTTATAATAATATATTAAGAAAAAGATTATATTTTAGTATATAAAAATATTATATATGCTGCTATTTAGTAAGTTAGCAAAATAAATGCTATTAAGCTTAAAAGTCTGTATAGGCTAGCTGTTAAGTATATATAAAAGCAGCTAAAGTCTTTTGCAAAAGTAGTTAAATGTAAACTTATACTATTAAATAGAAATAGTTTAATAAGGCAAGCTTTTAAGGCTGTAGTTAATAAGCTATTGCTTTTATAAGTTAACTAAGTCGCAGAGGCGGCGCAAAACCTAATTATCTCCTTTTATAATCTAAGCTTAGTTGCAGTTGTTTTAAAGAAACAAATAACTATTTTATTTTTCGCTATAGTTATCTTTAATAAGTATTTAATTAATAGTTAGCAAAGCAGCAGTACTTTAATTGCTAGTAAACATTAAGGCTGCTAGCAAACCTTGCGCTTTATAAATAAGGTTATAAAGTATATTTAAAAGCTGGCCTATAATAAGCCTAACATAGTTAAAAGAAATATAGTCTCTATCTTAGTTAATATAGCTAGCTATTAGCATAGTTATAATAATTTATATTTTATAAAACTGTATAGCTAAAATTTAATTTATTAATATAGGCTGTGCTTTTTTCTTATAGCTAGTTAGCGTAAAAAAGCATTATACTTTATTTTATATTATTATAAAGAGCGCTAGAGCTTTTTTGCGCGCTTTATTTTTATTTATGCTTTATATAAAGTTAGCAATATTATCTTTGCGCTTTAAATAAAACTAGTAAAGAATTATTATGCAGGTAATCTTAATTATAGCTAAGTAAATAAGCATATAATTAAAGGCGCTTATTTACTTACTATCTTTGTATAGCTTAAAGATTGTAAGCTTGCTAAGGAGAATGTTATAGTAATAGTCTTTTAAGAGTAAATAGTTTAAAAAACTAATAAGCATATTAAAATAAAAACATTTGATATTTGCCTATAAACTAAGCGCTAAGGGGGGTTTATAAATAATTTTGCTTATTATAGCCTTAAAAGCGTTAAACTAGTTACCTTATACCTTTAATATATAGTAAAGCGGCTAGTTATTATTATCCTAGCTTTTAACCTGCACTTAAATGTAAAGAAGCTTATAGAAAACATTTTTATAGCAAGTTTATATGCGCTTCTTAAGCTGATTATTAAACAGCTTTTGTACTTTAGTGCAAATGTTTATTAAGTAAATTTTAAATAATATAAAATGGCTAATTATAGCCAGCGTTATAATAGCGCATGCTTAGTTAAAAACTTAGTTTAAAATCACCCATATTTATTTAAAGACTAGCTCGTTAGGGGTAATAGGTTTAATTGTTTGCTAAAGCTGTGTCTAGTTTAAGCCCTGCAAATATTGCGCCTAGCCTATCTGCTATACCTAAGGGTTAGATTTTAACTTTTTATTCCCTTTCTTAATAATCTTAGAAAAGAATAATAATAATAGTTAGGCCTACTTTTAATATATGTAAAAGGCCTGCTTTATA
Source organism: Dendrostoma leiphaemia (assembly GCA_026120015.1). Lineage (NCBI taxonomy): Eukaryota > Fungi > Ascomycota > Sordariomycetes > Diaporthales > Erythrogloeaceae > Dendrostoma > Dendrostoma leiphaemia. The sequence continues at coordinate 8,757 of JALRMF010000733.1, forward strand.
AACTTTTTTATTATTATCTTTGTTAAGGCGTTGCCTTTGCTAAGCTTGTTTAATTTAACTTTAAACTAGCTGCTAGCGGCCTAAAATAAAAAAAAGCATTAATATTATATATTAATAGTCTAGAGTAAAATTTATTAAAGCTTTAAGCGCTAAGTAACGTTTTTACCTCTTTTCTAGTTATTTTGCTACCTATATTTATTTTAGCAGTGTTTTTAAATCTACTCTCTTTAATATGTAATATAAGGGTATTTATTACATTATAGTCTATTATTTTAAAAAGGCGCAAGGTAAAAGATAAGTAATATATTTAGCGGTGGAAATAAAAATGTATATAGCTTGTTTTATATTTAAATAAGCCTGTTAATTGCATTAATCACCTTTGCAACTTAGTTATATTTATAGGCTAAAAAAAATTTATAATGTTTTTAAAGATGCGTTAGCACCTTAGCAGAGATGTAGATAAACTAATATATTTTATATATAATAAAAGGGTAAGCAGATAGATAAATAAAAGGCTTTATAATATTATAATATTAATTTAAACGCACTACTTAAGTGCAATTAATATAATAGCTGCTAGTATATAGTATATAAAGTTTAATAAAATTTAAGCCTTTGGCTAAAATTGTAATATAACTTTATGCATTATATTTGCATTTATAATAAGTTAAAAGATGATTTCTTTGCATGTAAAACAATATTATAGGTAAGAAAATACACTAAACTATAATAGTAAAAAGCTAGAAAGTTAATATATGTAATATATAATAATAATTGCAATAAATATAGCATGCAAAAGAAAAAAGGGTATAGTATTAGAATCTAAGCTTAAAAATCTATAGTTTACTTTAGCTATATATATAGCAGTTGGTTATTATACTAAAAGGTACTTTAATAAAGCGCTTTGCTTAATTAGCACTGCGCAACTATTTATTAGTTAAAAACGTTAAAGTAATAGCTTTGTTTACGTTATTATATTATAGGTTAAAGAAAGGCTATATTTAATAATAAAAACTAAAATAGCAAATATAAGTTTATATTTCTAATTGCAAAACTATTTGCTTTTTTATAATACTAAACTTATTTAGTTTAAAGTAGGATAATGCCTATAGATTTTATAAAAAAGGGATTTTTATAAACTTAACCTATGTTTTTGCTAGCGCGCTTTTAATTTGTATAAGGTTTTTAATAAACTTGACTTAAGTTGTTTAAAGCATATAAAATAAAATACTCTTTAGCTTAGCTAGCTTAATTTAGCGCAGCATGCCTAGGCTACTTACTCTTTTATGCTTTTGCTATATTTATATAAAATGCTTATTAAAAGAAAATTATTAAATAGTTAGATTATAATTAATAATGTATTATTAAAATAAGGCATAAATAGCGTAGGAAAAATAAAAGTTTGGCAGCAATCAAGCCTAGCAGCAAAAAGTTTAATATAACGTAGATATAGATTAAAAGCATTGTAAAAGATAAAGAAAGTAGATGTTAGCGCTAGTATAAAGAGTAATATTAGTAAAGGGCGCTAAGTGCTGGCTTAGGCGGTATTTTTAGTTAGGGCCCTTTATTATAACCCTTGTTTTCTCCTTTGTTTTCTCCCTTATTTTCTCTCTTATTTTCTTCTTTGTTTTTTAGCAGGGATAAAAACAAAAGCACGCTAATTAGCAGCAACTAAGGCACCCTTTAACTTAGCTAGCTTAATTTAATATAATATGCCTAAGCTACCTACTTTTTTGCGCTTTTGTTATATTTAAGCAAAATGCTTATTAAAAAAAAAACTATTAAATAGCTAAATTGCAATTAGCAATATACTGCTAAAATAAAGCATAAATTGCCTATAAAAAACAAAAGTCTATAGCGTAGCAGCAATAACAGCAATTAAGCCTTGCGGCAAGCGCGCGCAGCGTTAGCATAAAGCAAGCTTAAGGCCGAGGGTAAAAGGAAAGAGGGCACGTAGGCTGCGCAGGCGGCGCAGGCGCGCAGGCGCGAAAACAGTTTTTTTTTTTACTAAGTCTCTGTCTAATCAAAGCCTAATACCAACCTAAGCCTAGAGTAGATAATAAAAATAACTCTTTATCTAATAAACTAAATAATAGAAAAATAGCTAACAATAGTAGCTATATAGGCTGCAAGCTTATTAATGCAATTATTTAAAAGCAAGATTGCTTATTTAAAGTCAAAGATTAGGCTATTACAAGAAAAAACATTTTAATAAGTTTATTAAAAGATAACATTAAACGCTTTAATTAAGACTTAATTATTACTAATAAAAAGATCTAACGCTTTTAAGCTTTATATATAAGTAATAATATTAACTTAGATAGCTTTAATAACTTAAATAATCTGCAAGGCAAAGGTAATAAAAGTAACTTAGGTTAGCAAGATAGCTTTATGCATGCTAGCTTCTTAAGCTATGCAAAGAAATATAAGCTTAGAAATAATAAAATTTAGCTTTTTATAATGCGCTGCATAATCTTTAGTATACTAACCTATTTTAATTAAAGAAAATATGCTAATAAGTTTTTTTTTACACTTATATATATAACTAATATCTTTTAAAAGCAATAGTATATTATTAATAAGCTTTAAAGATAGCTTACGCAGCAGTTTTTATAAATCTACGCTAATTGCTAGCGTAAAGTTTTCTACCTAGTTTAAACCTACAAAGTTTAAGAGCAACTTTAATAAGCTGCTATTAAAAACACTAGTAAAGATTTTATTTAAGCTTTTTAAATTTAATAAAAAACTTATTTATATATTTAATTAACTTAATACCTTTAACAAGCTGCAAAACTTAAATAATATATAAAAGAATAAGTATAACTTAGGACTGCGTAAAAGTTTTAAAATATAAGGTTAGTTTTTTATTTTTAATAATAACAAAGCCGCTATTTTTCTAACACCCAATACTATCCTACCTAATAAAATATTAGCTTTTCTTATTATTAATTAAAAATAATGCTTTTTTTAGCGCTTTTATCTTTTACTTAAAAAATACCTTTGCTTTTAGCTTATTTAGTAAATTTAACTACTTTTGCACCAATATTAGCTATAGCAAAGTTAAGTAGCTAAAATATATTAAGCTGCATTAATTAAAAGGTTAGCGCTTTTAATTAATAAATAACAATAGCAACGCATTTAAAAATCAAAAGATCACGCCTTTAAGATAGCTATATAAAATAAAAAAGCTTAAAACTTTTGCAATATTTATATTAATTCTTCTTAAGATTTTATACACTTAAATATTAATTAAAATTTAATAATAAAACAAGCAAGTTTATAATCTAATGCTATAATAAGTTAAAAAGGGTTTAAAAGTATAAAAAGAAAATTATAGTAAAATAGCTAAAGTCTTAAAAGTCTTAAGCTTTAAGGCTCTGCTACAAATGAGACTATCTTTATTAACTATATAAAATACACTAGATTAAAATGTTTAATATTTAACGCTACTTATTATTATTTAATTACAATTATGCTATTATTTAAAACTAATTAGCAATAATTAACTTAAACTATATAACAACAATAAAGCAAATACCTTTACGCGCTGTTAAAACAGTATTTAATTAGCTTACTTATCTTTTTTATTTTGTTTAAAATAAGTAAAATTTAACTAATAAAAACTAGGAAATTGTAAAGCAGATAGATAACTATAGCTAAGCGTTTAAAAGCTGGCCTAATAACCTTAATCTAAATATTATACAAAGCAAAAGTATACCGTTAGACTAAAGCAGCCTTAACAATAGCCCTTAATGAAAGAGCAACAGCGATTTAAATAAATTTAGCAATAATAACTCTAATATTAATACCTCTTTTAACAACGTTGCAAATCTTTTAACTCTGCTATTTTCTATAAACCCTTTTTAGCGCATTATTATATTAATTTTTACAAACATTAATAAATTTTAGTATTATGCTTTAAAAGGTAAGCTTAACAAAAATAATATATGCATAAAATCTTTTAATAACAATAACAAAGATTTTAACTTAAAGGATAAAAGAGACGAAAATGTTGATTTGCACAATAAAAAGCTAAGTAAAAAATAGCTATGCTAGCAAAGAACGTTTTAATACGTCTATAACTAGCTTATAGGAGCTTATTCCAAGTTGCGCTAGCTTAAAAACAATATTAATTTTATTAAACTTAATCTTTATCCTTACCACAAAAACGGTACAATTATAGAAAGTTTAAAGGCTTAGCATTAATATAACCTTTATAAATAAAAGGCTATTACTATTAATAATAATAACAACTTAAAAGTTAATTTTTAGCCTACTTTAAATGCATTTAAGAACCTCTTATAGCTATTATATAGCTAGTTAAATATATATAATTACTGCTTTACATTAAATCTCTTTATTACGCTAAATCTAGGTAACTGCTTTAAGACTAAGATAATTAAGTTATTAATTACTACTAAGTCTATTAGCAGCAAACTGCTAATTTATATAAACCTAATACTTAAGTTAAATAATAAAAAAGATAAAAGTTAAAGCTATAACAAAGCCGCTATTTAAAAAATTAAAGATAAATAGCAAAATAAGCCTTTATAAATTAATAACTAGCAAAAAAACATCTATTAGTTAGCTTTATTAAATGCTACTAAACTTGCTTTGCGCCGTTATAATATTACTAACCCTTCTTTTTCTTAAGCAAAAAATATTATATAAATTAAAATATATAATTATTAGTTAATATTTTTTTAATAAGTATAAGAAAAGAATTTAATTAATAGCTTGCTTAGAATAAATAGACTTTATTAATTATATATTTTCCTACCTTTAGCTATAAATAAATTTGCTAGCTTTTAAGTTTAATAGATATTTTAATTTAAATATTATATATTTAACATAGTTTTTTTCAATCTTATTTTACTTATATA
>JALRMF010000734.1:0-13615 GCA_026120015.1 Dendrostoma leiphaemia
TATACTTTTAAGCAATCTTTAGATAAATTAACATATATATTATAGTATTATTTATTAAAACATTTACAAAATTATAGCTATAATCTTTTAATTGCTTAAATAATTTAATTAAATTCTTATGTTAAAAACTATTTATGCTTAGCTTTATTAATAAAATATATTTTGCAACTAACATAGATATACACTGAGCGGGACACGATACCGAGCGGGACACTTTTTTGCTCCACCCAAAGGAAACCCCAGATTTTGCAACCATATTAATTAAAATCAACTAAAACTAATCAGAACTATATATATTAGACATATCTTAATCATTCTCGCAAGTTTATGCATTATGCCTAGTCTTTCCGCACGTTTTACAGCGCCATTGACTTAGTCTAGCCTAAACTAAATCCTCGCCATTTTTATTCTTTTTACAAGCTAAACGCTTCCCCTTTTCCTTTGCATTAATTAAATCCTTTGCATTCTATATATAAAGTAATCCTCTTTGTTGCATATGTAATTTTTTAGCCTGCTAACGCTTAGAAAGTGCTTAGCTAGCTTTTTAAAAAATTTTAGTCTCTTGCGTCAAAAGAGACACCGTATGCGCTAATAACTACGTACCCTTCGCTAATAAATCAACAGCCTCTAAAATCAATATAAGAAAGCTTCCCTAATAGTATAAGATTTAACTTTTAATAAAAGTAGATTGTAAAACGGCCTATATTAAATTATATAGTGTTTAAAAAGTCTAGATTTCAGGCTAGGCTTAAAGAGGCAATTCGGGTATTAGTATCTATAACTTAATATTAAAACAAAAAATCATAGATTCTAAATTAAAGAATAATAAACCTGCTCTTTTAAAACCTCCATAGATATTTTCTAGTATTAAAGTAGCTTTGTATATAGCGTAAAAGGCTAAGAAAAACTCAGTTTTATTAATATATATAATACAAGCCTTAATAAATATATTGATTTCTTAACTATACGCCTGCTTTAAAACACTAAAACACCTAATATTAAGTAGCTAAAATAGATAAAATAAATAAAAAAGCATACAAAGAGTAATAATATTTTTAAACTTGCAATATTTCTTAAAATCAGCTAAATAATAGCTTTTATGCCCATTAAAGAGTAACATCTAATAAATACCTTTAGTCTAAAGTGCAGTATATTTATCAAAGTACTCAATCTATTCCATAGCAATCAAATTATCTATCTATCCGTTAAGAATTATTGCAATAGCCTAATCGTTAGAGAGGCTGCCTTTAGTATACTAGCTAGCTAAGTAAATCTTAGCCTTAATAATAAGCAACGGCAGCATACACCAGCTATCTACACTAATGCATTTAATCGCTATCGCCTATTAATAATTTTTAAGCTAAATTAATTTAGCTTATCTTTGTTAATCAAAGCGTATAACTACTATTTTAGGCTGCGCAACGCCTATTATAAAGCCTATCTCGTTAAAGTTATATAGATTGCAATCTTAAATTATATACTTATTGCGCATATTATATACAAGCTTAAACTATGCGTTTATAAGGGCTAAATCTTTGTATAAGGCCCTTTAATAGTTATAAATATAATTAATGCATATTTTAAGCTATAGTTATAATGCAATAAATCTTTGCACTCAACGCATTCCAACGCATCCGCCGCCATAGTTACAAAGCAGCAAATCAGCCATTCCTTTAACCTTCGCTAGTATAGGCGAAAATCCTCGCAAATCACAATCAAATACATATTAAATAACCGCCTCTTCTTCTAAAACCATCAATTTCTTACAATTAGCGCAGGTATCTTATTATAAACGTTAGCTAGCCATTCTATAAGCAAGTATTAAATAAGAGATATTAAAAATCCCAAATATATATCAAATGCTTAGTTTCAGATCGTTTTAAATAGCTTAAATAGCAAGAATAATATCGCTTTCTTTCAATTTATTCATCGTTCGTTCTAATTGAAAAAAACGCAGTCCAAAGAAAAAATGTCAAATGGGGCAAAAAAGTATCCCGCTCGGTGTCGTATCCCGCTCAGTATACATCCACGTTAATGCCTTAGTAATAAACTTAATTATAGAAAAATTAGACTTTTTAAAATTCTATAAAAACTTTTAAATATTAATTATAAACTCTTATTACTAAATACTATACATTTGCGCATATATATCTTTTATATTATATTATTAAAACTAGCATTATAAAATACCTAACTTAAAATATAAATTAAAGCAAATAATAAGTATAGTATAAAAGAGTATAAAGTTAAATAAATCCTTGACTCTTAAATATAAAACGAAATATAGAAATACTTTATTAAGTGGAAAAACTATAATTATGTAGAAAATATATAGGAATTAATTAAAATTCTAAAAAACTGCCAGCAACTACTTAACTAGTATTACTAAATAATTAGTTAAAATCTTAACTAGTTAAAAGCTTAACTAGTTAATAAGATAACTAGCCTAACAGCTATAGCCAATAACACGCGGCTTTAAACCTAAGCTTAAACTAATTAACAAATAAATTAGTTAGACGCTTAAACTAGTTAAGCAATACTATTAGTTAAAAGACTTTAATACTAATTGCTAAAAAACAAGATTAGTTAAAAAAAGTTAATATTAGTTAATATATTTAATTACTAGTTAAAATTAATAACTAGTTTGCTAATAAAACTAGTTAAACAACGCTATTAGTTAAAACCTACTACTAGTTAGGACTTATTACTAATATTATTATTAGGGCTATTAACTACGGTTGTTTTACTAAGAAAATTTAACTAACCCGCTACTTTACTTTTTATAGCTATAGGATTTTAGTTAAAACCCCTAAGTAAAAAACTTTTAGCTATAATAGTAAACCCCTTAGAAAACATCCTTTAAATAACCTTAGAATAAATAAGATGCTGTTTTTTTAGCTTTGCAATGCTTAATTTCCTTTAATTTCTTTATACTATTTAAACTTTGCTTAATTGCATAAATAATTTTTATATGCTAGTTTTCTTTCTCTTTTTTGCAAATAATTAACTTTAGCATCTAGCATTTAACGCTTTTTTTTAGCCGCCTTTAACTTATCCTTTAACTTTTAATAAGTAAAAGTAAATTTATATATTTAATTTAAAGTAATTTTATTACAATTATATAAAGATAGCCTTAGATAAATATACTTAAAGCAATGAGATAATTTAAGCTTTAAAACTTAGTAAAATGCTTTAAAAGCTGTATAAGCTAAATAAGATTATATATTAAGTATAGCATTAAGCAAAATAAACTTAAAAAGAAAGGCGCGCTGTAATGTTTTTTTTAAAAAAGCTTAAGAAGAATTTAATAGTTTTAAAATATAGCTAGAATAAACTTTATTAGATATAATAAATTAGAAAGGCATAAACACACATATGAATAATATGCTAGGATATTTATAAAAGATTTTTAGAAACAAAGATTGTAAAAAAGAAGATATATTATAATCTACAACGGTTGAAATAGATTGGTATATAGAAAAGGTTGCAGGGAAAGAAACTTTTGTTGTTGTAATCTTTATACTCTACTTATATAGCGATTTATATACATTGCTTATATTAGTAATAAAATAAACAAAGGTTAAGGTTTTATACAATAGATTATTAAATTATAATCTAATTATTAAAAGATTATAATTATAATCTAACTATCTAAGATTAAAAAGCTAAATTTATTTTTAAATTTATTTTCTATTATTAGATAAATTTAGTAGATAGCTTTTTAGTTATTAATTTAAGTATTTACCTTAAATAACTTTACTGCTAGTGATTATTCGCTAGCTATAAAATAATAGTGTCTTTGTTACTATAATTAGTATATTCTTTTAACTATCTTTGCTAATATCAACCTTTTGGCACTCTAGGAACCTACAGGACCTAGCAGTGATCATTATAAGGTTCCGGAAAGCTTTAGAAGGCTAGAGGGCCAAAGATTCCAGAAGCTTCCAAAGACCAGAGGAACTAGAAGCTCCGTCGTCGAAGGGCTTCGTCGTTGTGCAACGTAGCCGAAGGTTCCAAAAGGCTCTAAAAGATCAGAGGTTCCAGAAGGCTTCGTCGTCGTAGTCGTCGTCATAGCTATAGCTAGCCAAAGCTTCTAATCAGATCAGCTAGCCTTGGCTGGCCAGAGAGCCAGAGGGTCTAGAAAGACAAAGGACCTCTCTCCCAGTTGGAAAACTAAGGTCTCTGTCCGTCGTCGTCGTCGTCGTAGCTAAAGCTAGCCAGGGCTTCTAATCAGATCAGCTAGCCTTGGCTGGCCAGAGGGCCAGAGAGACAAAGAGACAGAGGACCTCTCTCCTAGTTGGAAAACCAAGGTCTCCGTCCGTCGTCGTAGTGGCTATAGCTAGCCAGGCTTCTGATTAGATCAGCTAGCCTTAGCTGGCTAGAAGCCAGAGGTTCCGGAAGGCTTCGAAAGGCCAGAGGGCTAAAGATTCCAGAAGCTTCCAAAGACTAGAGGAACTAGAAGCTCCGTCGTCAAAAGGCTTCGTCGTCGTGCAACGTAGCCAAAGGTTCCGAAAGGCTCTAAAGGATCAGAGGTTTTAAAAAGCTCCGTCGTCGAGGGGCTTCGTCGTCGTCGTTGTAGCTATAGCTAGCCTCGGCTAGCTAAAAGGTTAGAAGAACCAAAGAGAGACAGAAAGTCTAGAAGGCTTCAGAAGGCCAAAGGCTAAAGATTCTAGAAGCTTCGAAAGACCAAGAAAGCTAAGCCAAAAAGCAAAGAGTTAAAGCTATCTCTTAAGGCTGATTGGTTACTTAGTCTTAAAATAGACTTTAGGAACTAAAAGCCTAAGTTTTGGAGTTTTAATCAGAAGGAAGGGGAGGGCTTTTCAGGGTCTTGGTAGTCCCCACGTCTCAAAGCTATTTCCACCTTTTCTCCTTTCCTTAGCGTCTCAAGAGACCTAGGTTCGTACGACCGTCGACGTAGCCAGAGACTTTTCATAGCTAAAAGGCTAGAGGTTCTAAAAGGCTCCAGAAGGCCAAAGGGCCAAGGGGTTCCAAAAGGCTCTAGAAGGTCAGAGAACCTCTCTTCCAGTCAAAAGACCAAAGTCTCCGTACTTGTCATTATCGTCGTCATCATCGTTATCGTGCAAAGGCTTTATTATAGTCAAGGGGCTTCTTTGTTAAAAGGCTTCGTCATTGTCAACGTAGCTATAGCTAGCTTTTCATCGTTAGCTGCTACAATGAGCCCAGAACTCCCTGCACGGATCACCATTTAAACCCGCAGCCGCAACTCCCGCAAAGCCCTAAGGCGCAGAAATAAAAGCCACAGAGTCTCTCCTACCAACCAGGCTTATCCTCTCCAAGGCCCAACAAACCTTTGGATCTAAGCAGTCTGCATAGAAAGAGAAAAGATTAACAAGATTATAAATATATATTAAATATATAAATAAACAAAAAACCTAAATTTTCTAGCTAAAACTAAGTTAAATTAATGGGTAAAAGGCTAGTTATATAGATAAAATTAGGCTTAGTTAGCCTTTTAGGCTATGCTTAGAAACCTTAGCCTAGAAATAATACTTATAAATCTTACTTATACCTTAAAACCAGCTTGCTATATTATTAATTAAAGTTTATTTTAGCAAGGCTTTTTTATTGTTAAGCAGTTAAAAAGGCTAATTTTAAGGTGCTAAATAAGCTTAACCTTTATTAAAACTACTAACTTTAAAGCCTAAAGCAAGCTAGAGACTTTTTAAGTTTTAAGTTTAACTTAAGGTTAATTTGAGCTTTAATTAGGCCTACTTTCTAAGTAAAAAAATATATTATTAATCCTATTAATCCTTGAACAGCCTTTAAAACTCTACTACCTAGCTACTATTAAAGGTTTTAGCCCTTTTCTACCCTAGTTATAAAAAGTGCTACCGTTAACTTGTTTCTTTTTTACCTTTTTAACAATTTAATCAATTGCGCTTAAAATAGCCCTTCTTTTTATATTTATAGCATATTTTTATTATTATTGCTATTGTTATAATATTTTTATTTATTAGGTTTTTAAAAGTTATTATTATTTTATATTTAATAATAATTGTAAAAACTTTATTATAAGCTTAAAGCAATATTATAAAGTCTTTATATTAAACTAGCTACTCTTTTATTTTCTTATTAAATTAAGTCTAGGCTGTTTTGCTTAAGCTAGCTATTACAAATATAATCTTATAATTATTTAGCTAAGCTTTTACTTAAGCTATATAGAAAAGTTTATTATGTTGCGCAAAATACTTTACTATAGTTTTTTAGTCTTACTGCTAAATTATAACTAAGCTAAGCCTAGCTTTTTATTATTTATAAATATCTTTAAAGCTTTTTTTAATAAAGCTAAAAAACGCTTTAAAGTTTAATAAAGTTATTATAATTGTTATTATTAAAGTTTTAATATATAATAAAAATTAGTTTTAAAAACTCTTAAGATAATTAAAAATATAAAACAATTGTTAAAAGAACATTTCTAAAAGGAAAAAACAAAGAAAGAACTAGTTAAGGCCTTGATATGAAATCTGTAACTAGACTGGTTTGCTAGCTAGCAATTAGCCTAAAAGGGCTGATAGTCTAACTTATATAGGTCTAGAAGGGTTTCAGAGGGGTCTGAGACCCTCTATGGAAAAGGGGGTCTGGAAGCCTTTGGAAGCCCTTGGAAGCCCTCTTGCAAGCTTTACCAATTTATACAAACTAGCCAATTATTATTCTAATATAAGCAGTTTTTTCTTCTATGTAAATTAATTCAAATAAATATAAAGCTAAAAGAAAAATAAAGTCTAAAAAGAAAAATCAATTTTAAATTCTAAAATTAAACTTAAGACTTTTTTATAGTTAATTAAATAAACTAACTGCTAGGCTAAAATAGCCTAAAAGCTTAATAATCCTTAAGAATAAAAGTTTAAGGTCTTTCTTAGTTAATATCCTTATCTTAGCGTCTTAAAAGGGGTAGTAGGGTTAAGGTTGTATAAAGAAACTGCTAAGGCAACAGCAGCCTAAAAGGAGGTTTAACGAAACGAAACAAAGCCGCGTTTTAAATAAATAGAAAAGAGGCTTAATCAAAGTCCCTTTAAGGGGGTAACTAACGGTAGCTTCTCCTTAGGTATATATTATTAAGACTAGTCTAGAAAAGAATCTTAGAAGTCCTAGATTTAATAGGTTATTAAGACTGGTTTAATGAAAGAATCCTAGATTTAAAAAAAAGGTCATTTAGTTAAAAGTTTATATAACTGATTATCGTTTATAAAGGTAGCTTAGCTAACGGGTTTAAGGCGCCTTTAGCTTTGTCTATATTGGTAGCTGTGGATAAGTAGCTAGATTTGAAAACTTATTCGTTTAGCGTAGTAGCACGCTGCGTGCAAACTTAAGTTTGTATAAGGGGTAGATTACTTTTTAGCTTTTCTCTTTTTCTAAAAAGAGTTCTATATACACCTTTTATCGTACATTTTATAAATACTTTTTAGCTTTACAGAACCAAAGGATAAAATTAAGCACAACAATACCAATGCGCATTATTATATGCTTTAAGGCATTAATTGTGTCATTTTCTAGTTGGTTTATGCTTAAGGCATTAATTAATGTTAGAAAAATATTTTTAAAAGAAAAAAACAAAGAAGAAACTAGTTAAGGCCTTAATATAAAATCTGTAACTAGACTGGTTTTCTAGCTAGCAATCAGCTAAGAAGGGCTGAAGGTCTAACTTATATAGGTCTACCGGTCTTAGAGGGGTTTGAAACCCTTTATAAAAGAGGGGTTCTAGAAGCCTTTAAAAGCCCTTAAAAGCCCTTTTGCAAGCCTTACTAATTCGTACAAACTAGCGGATTATTATTTCAATAAAAACTAAATAAATTAACCGCTAATTGCATTTTTATTAGTAACAAGTTTCTTATAAATCTTAATAAGCTAAGCATTAAAAGCGTCTCGCAATGCTAGCTTTTTTATATAAGGAAAAGAGTGCTAAAGACTTAATTTAGCTATTGTTATTATTATATAATTGCTTAAGCTTAAAGGCAAAAGAAGATAGAATTAATATAAAAGTATTGTAAGTTTATAGCTGGAAGGAAGGACCGGGCCTACGTTTGTCCGATTGGAGGACCGGTCTGCCGCGGACCGGCGCTAGCCGGCTACGGCTAGTACGAAAAGAAAAGAGACATAAGCCACCTTCTATAGCCTCGTTGCCTAACGTAAATAGCCTCCCTTCCTTCTAACTACCACTAATAAACAAATATATTATATAACCTAATAGTGCACTATTTAACTAAGTAAAACCCTATTAATATTAATTAGTAGTTAAATTAGTTAACTATAGATAGTAAAGTAAAAGAGATAGTTTACTTTTAAAGCAGTTTGCTAATAATATTATGCTGTAAAGATTTTATAAAAAGAGGTATTATATTAATCTTTATAACCAGCTTTTATTTATACATTATATTTGCTAGGCGTTTTTAACGCTGAATAACATTGTAAACAGCTTTATAACCCCTTTGACAATTATATTTAGCAATATATATATTACGATTTTTATTATGCTTTAAGAACTAGTCTTTTCTGCGATAACAATAACCCTTTTAAACAAATCTTATAATCTTTTTTTATTATATAGTTAAAATGCATTTGATAAAACTTAAAAAAATATACTTTATTACCTTAGCAACTACCTTGCTATTTACTTATTTATATAAAAACTCCTTTAAAAGCAAATAAAATATATAAGCTAAGTTTTCTTAGCATTACTTTCTTTTGCGTAGTTTTGTTTTATACCTTTTAGCAATAATCTACTAATATACTAAACTTTTTTTTAACCAATTAATAATAACTTTCCTTACTTTTTTATATAATTATTAATAATAGCAAACAATAAAGGGTTTACTTAAGGGTTAGTCTCTGTCTCTAGCAACTTTATATATAAGAACCTTATAAAAGAAAGCTAAGTTAATAAGATTAATTAGTCTATTATTAACCTAACCCTTTAGTTTGCCTCTTTTATAGTAGATTTAACTAATATATATTTAATAACTTTAGTTGTAAAAGTAATATGCAATTATAATACTAAAAAGCTTTATAATAATAACCTTTCTTATGCCTTTTAAAAGGAATTTAATAAGTAGATTAAAGAAATGTTTAATATAGTTAATATAAGTTTTTATTGCAAGTTAAAGAGACTTTTTTGCAAACAAAGAGTTTATATTAGAAAGAAGAAAAGTAAGATAAAATAGTAGTTTGCGGCTCTTTTTGCAATAGAAGACTTATTTGCTTAGAATAAAAAAGAGCTTAAGGCAACTACCTTTAAGCTTAGCATCTGCTTATTATTGCAATTATTTAAGGCAGCAAAAGCCCCTTTAATAAGGTTTATTAAAAAGGCCATAGGATTATAATAATAACCTCTTTTCTTACTATACTAACCTTTTTTTTTCCTCTTTAATTAGATTAATCTACTCTTTAAACTTATAATTACCTCTTTTAACTAAGATAGCCTCTTTGTTTTAATTAGGCAATTACATTGCTATTTATATAAGAGAGAGAGAATATTAGGGGATATAATAAACTAATATATTAATGCAAATCTTTTAACCTGCTTAAGGAACCTATTTATATATATGTATAATAGGATTAATTATACTTAGCAATAAATATACCTTTACTTTAAACTCTTTTTTTAAAGTATAATTTATATAAGACTTTTTTCCTTTGTTTTACTAAAAACAACCTAATTAACCCTAATTTATCTTTTCTTTTTATAAAGATATAAGACTATAAGAAAGTATATATAGGTAAATTATATAATTTGTTAGATAATAAGGTATAGATCTTTTTTAGCATTTGTTAGCATATAAGCATTACTGCTAAGCAATTCTACGCTATATTTCTTTATATCTTTATAAGTTAAGCTAAGATTTATTATATTTATTATATTAAATGGTAAAATAGCTTTGCAATAGTATATTAAAAGATTAAGAAGCATTTTAATATAAAGGTAAACTATTATTATTACTATATTAACTAAACTTTTATAATGTTTACTAAGGCTATAGCTACTTAAAAAGAGCTTTTATAAAGTGCTTTAAGCTTTGCTTAATAAGCTACAGCTATGCTAATGCGCCTTTAGCCCTAATTTTAAAAATAAGAGAGCTTTGAGGACTATAGTAATTTAGGTATATTATAAAGTATATAAACTTAAGCATGCTTTTTTTAAGCCAGCAAAAAAGTATAAAAAATTGTTTTTAAACTTATGTTTATTAGTTAAAACCTATCTTAATTAATTTTTTTTTTACTAAATAATTTCCAACAAGCTAAATAAAAAGCTTTACAATTAGTATTATTTAAATTATTATTATAATAATAACCGCGGCTAAGGCTTTTTTTATAGTAAAAGAGGCTTTTATTTATATAGTGGCTACTATAGCAGCAGCCGTAGCAATAGCTGCGACTTTGGCAACTGTAACTACAGTAACTGCGGTTAGGGTAATTATTGTAGCAATTGAAAAAAGAAGTATTATATTTATAGCAAAGAAGATTATTAGTTAATTAAATATTTAAATAATAAACGCCGCTGGGCAAGAGATTAGTATATTGTCTAGTATAAGTTTATAAGCATGTTGGCAAATAAGTTTGCAGCCTTTTTAACAGATTATAAAAAATACAACCTTAACTAATAGTGGCTATAAGGTGACAACAACTATAAGGACTTTAGTAAAAATAAGAAAAACAGCGCTGCTATTACCTAGTACCTTATAAACCAAGTATTCCTATACTATATAATAGATAACAATGCTTTTAGCCTCTCTAAGGCAGATACTCTAGCTACATAATTCTTTATTAAAAACTGCTATTTTAAACTTTGTTTTTAAGGCATTCTTCTTAATATAAGTGCTGTAAAAGTATTAACTGCTGGCAAAGAGCAATATATAGCCTTTTAATATAAAGATTTATTTCTTTAAATTAATAAGGCGGCTGCTAGCTAAGCTTTTATTAAATTTAGTAAAAAATCAACAATAACATTAATTAATACTATTTTTTTTATATACTTATTAGAAAAATTACTTTCTATATTTTTAAAACCTTTATACTTTTTCTTCTCTACCTTGCTAATATAAACTATTTAAAAGTATATTTTAACAATATTATAAACAAATTAATTAAGGGCAATAAGGCTTTTTTAATAGTTTGTAAGTAGGGCTATTTATGGTTTTTTTTAAGCAAAATGAAATAGGCAAGAGCTTTTCTCTTAGAAGCTGAGTTATAATAGCTTTATCATTGTTTTAGCTACTTAGCAATAAGTTAGCTATATTAAATGCTAACAAAGATAAGGCATAATAATATTAATAAAAAGGCATTGTAATTAATTAAAAGGTTTTGCTACTATTGCTAAATAAACGGCTTAGCGCTACGATAATTTAAGTTTATATTATACAATAATTATAATTTTAACTATAAAATCTTAGTTAATATAATATATTTAAACGGCTGCCCTGTTCTTTATATCGTTAATGCTTTTATAGCCTTTTAAAGCACACGTTTCTTTTTATTTATATTAGCTAAAATTATATAGAAAGCTCTACGCTAACTTTAGATTAATACTTACTAAAGCCCGCTAAATATTATTATATACAACGCTAGCATAAACTTTGCCTTAATAAAATTTAGAAATAAGGCTAGGCTAATAGGAGTTATATGTAAATAAGTGCTTATAAAGGTATACTAATTAATAGGTAAATTAAAAAAATATTATAGCCCCCTTTGCTAAGCATTTAAAATCTTATATGCTAAACTAGCTAACACTACATTTAACAATACTATTTTACAAATAGCTATTAAGGCTGTTAACAATATAGCAGAGCTTAATAGCTTAGTGCTTATACTTTTAGTCTTTAACGCCTACCCTTAAATTATAATAAACTTTTCTTTATTATCTTTAACTCTTAAGCAGGCAAAAGCTATTTAAAAAGCTATAAAAGCTTTTTGCAAAGCATTAGCCAAGCGCTAAGTAAGTAATACTCTTAATACTAAAAATGGTTTTATAATAAACGCAATATTGTCTTTTTTTCTGCAAAGCAAGATATATATATAGCAAGAAAAGGAAGAGTAATAAGGCTTTTATAAAATTGCAGCTATTAATAGTTATAATATTACTTTAAACATAGTTAACAAATTTATTATTTTTTAATCTACTCTTCTCTAACTATACTATTAAAACTATACAAACCTTAACCTTCCTCTCTCTCTTTAAAATAAAAACAATAAAGATATTAATAATAATGCTAAAGCTGCTGCTAATAAAAAAACAGCGCCTATGCTGCCCTAGCTACATAAGCAAAAATAGCTATTAAGTTTTAAAAATAAATTAAAGGAAAAGGTTACTGCTTACGTTACTGCTGCTGCTTATATTATAAAAAAGGAGAAAGGTAATTATAAACTAGCTATTAAGCTATAAAACAATAGCATTATTATAGTGTTAAAAGCTTTGTTTAAAGAGTTTAATATATAGAAGATAAAGGACTTTATTAGCTAAAGCGTTAGCTAAAGCGTCTTTAGCTTTAAGTAATATAATAAGGCTAAGTATAGCGGCTACTGCATATTTAAGTTTTATATTATTTAAGAAATTAAAAGCAAAACTTTTAAGCTTTATAAAAAGTTTTGCTTTATTATTTAGTGCTATAACAATATAGCCAAAAAAGCTATCCTTACGCAATTGCTTATAATTTAGCGTGCAAGCTAGCGATTGCTTTTTGCCCTAGCACTTTTATTTCTAAGTTAAAAAATAATGCTTTTACTTTATAATATTACACAGGCTTATTTATAATTATAAACAAAACTATTTTATATTATTTTAGCTATTGTTTTAAATAAACTAAAATATAAATACTTTGCTAAAATAATTATTTAGGTAATTAAACTATTATATAGCATTACTAAGGCAAAAGTATATTAGTTTATAATATACTAAGGCTACTACTAAAAAAGGCTAAGCATAAAAATATTAACTTATAACTTATGTTTTTTAATTATAAAAGAGCTATTATTATTATTTAGTTTAATGGGTATATAAATAAATAATACTCTAATTTTAGCAATAACCTCTTTTACAGCTACTAAAGATAAAGAGCTAAAAAAAGCTAAGTTTTAAGTAAAACCTAAAATACTGCTAATAGCAAAAATACTCTTTAAGTTTAATAGCTCTAAGTTATTACTTAATAGCAATAACTTTTTTTTATAATAAAAGAATTAAAGTATAAAAATTATTTTTATTAACGCTAAGTCTTTAAACTATACTTAATGTTATTTAGAATAAAAAGCCTAAAGTGCTTATATTGCCTTAATTTATTAGCCAAAGGCGGCATTTAATCTTTCTACTATTGCTTAAACTTTAAACCTTAGCAAAGCTAAATATGCTACGCTAAATAAGCACTTTGCTTAGCAAGCAGGCAACCTTTAATAAAGCCTATAGTATATGCCCTTTAACCTTTTAACTATTAAACTTTTTATATTTATAAATAGTTTATTTGCAAATAATAAAGATTTAAGCTTTTAAATTAAATTTATATTTATTTTTGCAAACAAGGTTATATATATAAACAATTAATTTACAATTTATAGCAACCTTATTTATTAAAGCTCTACTAAATACAAGAAAGTTACTTAGAGCGTTTTAGCG
>JALRMF010000735.1:0-13546 GCA_026120015.1 Dendrostoma leiphaemia
TATTTTCTTGCTAAATAAGAAAACTCACTAAAAGCATCTTTAAACGATTATAAACTAATTAATATAAAATAAACTTTATGCTAAGCTATTAAAGTATTTCTTTTTTTAAAATAAGCTAAAATTTTTAGAATTTATTATTAATACCTAAAGTATTTAAATAAACCTTTAACAAATTAAAACTATCTAAAACTAGCTAATACCTATAATATACTAAAATATCTAAAGCTTTATTAGATTTTGCAATTTTTATCAACGCTTTATTTACCAATTCTCAAAGATTGCCCAATTATTAATAAGCATATTAAAAAGCATAAAGCAAGATTAAAAACCTGAATTATTTGATTTAAAAGCGCTAAAGCATACATTAGCTCTTAACGCCTTTTACCAGCTTAAATCAGCTTTTTATACCGCTTTACTCTTATATTACTTTAACCTAAGAAAACTCTGCTAACTATAAACCAAGGCTTTTAGCTATGCTATTTTAAACATTTTTTCCTAAGCATAGAAAAAAAAAAAATAGCATAGCACCTAATTACATTTTAGTTTTAAAAGCTAAGCAATATAAAAAGTAAATAGAAAACGTATAACTAAAAAATATTTACTATTATATTATTATTTAAACAATAATAATATTACCTAAAAAAAGCAAAATTCTTTATTTCTATTCTTTTAAATTACCTTAATCTTAAAAGATTAATAAAAGCCAAAAAGCTAATAATAAAATAAATCCATTAGCTTATATACCTATTAAGGTTTAATTTCTAGATTAAATATATTCCAGGCAAAAAGAATCTAGCCAATACGCCGTCCCAAAGACCAAATTATATTAAAAAACGTCTTTGACTGCCGCTAATAGCTTTTGCAAACTTTTATTTCAAAGTTATCGCTTTTATCTAAGCTAGCATTATAATTCTAAAAAGCCTAAGGGCTAAAAACTAATTAAACTTAGCTAATCTATAATTGCATTTAATTATGCAAATATATAATATTAAAGTATATAATAATACTTAAAAGTGTAATTGAATAAATTTGCAAAACTTGTTTAATAACTAGCTTAATTCTGCAAACCTAGCGCTAAATAGAAAACAATTATTTTTAAAAGGCTTAGCAGGCATTATAGCTGTTAGCCTTGATATATATGCTGCGCTACCTTTTTTTCTGCTAATAAAATTAATTTAAATTAAATAAAAGCTGGATCTTTAGATTTGAGAGATTAGATGCGCGCTTTTTAACAACCGCCCTAATATATTATTTTAAAAATATAAGGTAAAAAATAAGCTCTTATACCACTGTTCGCGCATATATATTTCTAAACAGCAGGCACTGCAACAAAAAATTCTAAAAATCCTTTATAATTCACCGCTAAATAAACATTAAAAATTTTAACAAACTTTAGCCAATATTAACTATTTATTCTTCTAAAAAAAATAAAAAGTAACGTTAAGAAATATACCATTAAGTATTCAATATATTAATAAAGCTTTTTACGCCGCTATTATTTATACAGCGAGTTAGCTAGCCTACTACGGCTATCTAAGCCTATAGCTAAATTATCAATAGATTTCATTACTAGTTTACTAATAATCTAGCACAATAATAAGCTAGTTAACACAATCTTTGTAGTTATAAATCAATATAGTAAAATATTATTCTTTTTCCTAGTGCTAGGAAATATCAATGCCTATAAACTTGCTTAGCTATTTTATGCTAAGATTAAGACTAAGTATAAGCTGCCTAAGGGCATTATATCAAACAAAGGTTTAATCTTTACCAGCCAATTCTAAAAAGCATTAATAAATAAAAGTACAGCTTTTAAATTCTCAACGGCGTTCTATTCTTAAATAAATAAATAAACAAAATAAATAAACCAAACGTTAAAATATTATCTCTAATGTTTTATTAATAACCACTAAATAAACTAAGCTATATTATTACCGTTAACACATTTTATAATAAACTCTGCCGTTAGCTTAACAAACAATAAAACACTATTTAAAATACTATATAGATTTTTCCCTTTATTTCTCCTTAAACTTAGTAAATTTAAAAAAGTACACAGCAAAGGCGCCGCTTACTTAATAAAGGCAAAAAAAATTCCAGCAGTTAATAATAAGCTAAAAAAATTACAATAGCTTTAAACATTGCTGTAGAAGCATTAAACATAGGCAAATAAAGCAGCAATAAAATATTATAACTATAAATATTAGCCTATATTCTTTAATGCAGGATTATAGGTGTTATTATCTATAAAAAACCTCAAGCTCTAAAAACCTAAAAAACTTTAACTAAAATATATTAAACCTTTTAAGATTATTAAAAAAATCAATCGCTAAGCATACTAATTAATATTACTAAAAGAAATACTCTCGCAAGCATAATATCTTTTATATTAGCCTTTTGGAATTATAAAAGAAAAATTTAAAAAAGCTAATATAAAAGCTAGCAAATCTACCTAACTTTAAAAAAAACAATATAAAGTAAAAGATTAAAGAGATCTGCGATAAAACAATCTTAAACAATAATATCTACTATTTAATAAAGTAAAAAAATAGCTAAGTAAATATAACAAATAAATCTTTAAAAGCAACTTAAAAAATACTAAACAAGCTATTTAACGGTATAAAAAGTCTAAAGGAAAATATTGCTAGGCAAAAGAAAACTAAGCTAATAATAAAAATAAACTAATTAAAATCCCCTAAAGAGGTTAACTAAGAAAAAAAAATTAATAACCTTAAAAGATTAGAAAACTATTTTATATTTACAAAAACACACTAGCTTAAATATTCTAATTAATATTATTAAACAAAATAAACTATAATAAAAATAAGCTACAACACTAGACATTTATCTTTAAAATGCAATTTAAAACAAAACCCTGCTTATTTATTAAAATAAAAGATATAACAAAGCATATAAATCTAAGCCTATTTATTTAAGATAATTATAATAACACTATAACTGTTACTAAACTAAAAAAACTCACTTAGATGCAAAATCTAAAAATTTAAAGTTAAAATATGCGCATCTCTGCCTATATTAATAATACCCTAAACTAATAATTCTTTTTAAAAAATTTAAATATTAAGTTAAAGGCAAGGCAAAGCGGCAATATTTTTGCAAAAGCTACATTAGCGCATTTTAATAATATTATTTAAGCTTATAAAACTCTTGCTAATAATTGCAAAGTTATTATCTACTACTCTATTAAAGCTTATTTTTAACAGGTTAAATAAAAGATATAAATACTTATAAAATAAAGTAACTTATTATGCTAAGCGGTAAAAATATTGCAAAAGTGTTTCTTTGTATAGGCAAGCGTTATAAAAACTATATTAGGCTATCAAAAGAAACTAGCAATAGCAAAAACCTATTATAAAGATTAGTTAATTAGCTAGCTTTGCTTAAAAGCATAAAAAAAAATATTTACAATAGGTTTCTCTAATAACATTAGAAGTTTATTGCTATTGTTAAAATTATAAAAAAAATCAACACTAAAAACGCGCTTTTAATTAGCAGCATCGCCAATAAACTAAAGCATATTTTAAGCACTATTATCTTGCAAAGCATTAACAATATTATTATTAGACCTAAGCATTTTAACAAAAAGAACACTCTTTAAATTATGCTCGCAAGCAGCCAAGATCTCATTAATATGCATAAATATAATATTATTTATATAATTAATTATATAAAGAGAATAAAGATAAAAATGATAGTAGAAATAGGATATATTTTACTTACTAAAGGCGGGGCTTTTAAAAAACTAAACAAAACTATTTTTAAATAGCTTCTGCCGCTGTTAGTTAAGAAATTAGCGCACTTTAAAGCGCTAGATAAGCTAATAAATTATATAAAGTTAGAACCAAAGCTAAGCAAGGAAAAAAAAGGTAACAATACTTACTCTTTTTATTAGTTAAGATTTAAAAAGAGTTAAACGCAGGCTTAGATATATAGCAAGGCATAATAATGGCTAGCAATTAACAATTGAAAATTAAAAGTGGGAAAAGAGACTAGGCATTGCGCAATAAAGCAAACCAACAATTAAAAGCAATAGGCGGTTTAAAGTTATTGCATAAAAGAGAAAGGTTAAGGTTGCAAGTTAACGAGTAGGCTAGGTATGCAATTTTATACTTAGATTATAGAAAGCTTAGGTTACTTACCTTACTAGCCACCGCCTATTAATTATAGCCGTTGCTATTGTAGAAAAAGAGACAATAAAGTGATTTTGCCACACGAGCAGGCTATTGTGCACCTTTAAGCAATAGGCTATTAAAAAATTTAAGCAAAAAAGTATAAGATTAAATAAACCTAAAAGAGTAAAAAAGCAACTAAAATTGCAAGAAAAGATTAAAACCCAAGCAATAGGTTAAGTAAAAAGTAACTAGGTAAACAGCCGTAAAGAAGGCTATTAGCCTCGTTACTAACCACCGTTACCGTTATTACCATTCTTATTTATTCTAACTTAAAGATTGCAAAGGAGGCGTTTAAAAGCAACCGCTACTAATAGAGAAATAATTATTATAACTAAGGCTAAAAAGACCTAGTTGTAAAGTATAGGGTTAGAGTTTGCCAGGGCCTTATAAAGACCCCTTAGCAAGGCCATATAAAGACCGGCACTTTCCTTTTTCCCTTTTAAAATTCAGTTTAATACAATAGTTACACTTAAGCAATTAATCCTTTCTCCCTCTACAACTAGTGTAGTTGTCTTGCCTAGTGATCTTTGTGTCTAACATAAAGAAATATAGACTACTTTTTCTCTTTAGCCCTTGTAGCTTAACCTTATAATATTAGTAAGCATATACTCTTTTTAAAAACAGCTACTAATAACGTTTTTAGCTAATTTAAACTATTAAGCTTAATATAACTTTTTTTTCTTTTGCCTCTTTACTAACGCTAAATCTACGCTAAATAAATACTAAAAAAAGAAGAAAATATATAAAAACTATAGTTAATTTAATAATAAAAAAGCTTAAAAGTTAATTTATTTTTATAATAAAAGTATTAGTTTAGCTTAGAAATAATATAAAAAATAGTTAAATTTACTGCAATTTCCTCTAACTTTGCCCTTTTTACTACTATATACCACTATAATATTAAACTTAAACAACGCTTAAAAGAGAAAGAAAATATATTATATATATATATATACACGCTTTAGCCTATTTCTCTTTTACACGCGCAAAAGGTCTATTGTTAACCTCTCTTCTACACGCACAAAAGCCATCCCTCATCGTTAACTTTTCTTTTATACGCGCAAAAGCTATCCCTTATCATCAACCTCTCTTTCACATATGCAAAAGCCACCTCCTATTTGCAAATACAAAAGCTATCCTCGTCGTTAACCTCTCTTTTATACGCGCAAAAGCCCTCATCGTCTACAAAAAAGCTAAGAAAGGGAAAGAAGAAAAAAAATCAGATTAAAGACGGTTTTTCTTATAAACAAACAGCAGTCTTACTATATACTTCATTTTAAAGGTTACAACGTAAAAAGTCCTTCTCATCACATACTAATTAAGCCAAGCGGCCGCTTTACATTATAAGTATTTAAAGGTTTGTATATAAAGAAGGTGCTCCGCCTCCAAGCGTTGCTTCGTTGACTGCTGCCATCGTCTCTCTAGATTACCTGTACGATGGCCAGCCCAGCGTATTCGAAATAGCCACCAGACTAGGGCTGGCAATGGGATCTGAGCAACCCGATATTTTTCCAGTCTCGACCAGCCCGTCCACGGGTGTTGCTAGAGTGCAATGAGCCTGGAGGAGAACTGGCGATAGTGCGATGCTTTCAAAAGTGACGAGTCGGCTATCAGAAAGGAATCCGTGTAACATGGGATCTGACAGTGAATCCAAAATGGCCCATCGGGTTTGAGCTCCTCAATGGAACCCTCCCGACGATTCACAGCTTGAGCGCGGTCATTCATAGTGTGCGCGTCGGATCTGTGGCCCATCCTACCAGCCAGAGTCAGCATTTTCTCACCCATCGGACCATAGCAAGGTAAGACTATCACCTCAAGAGAGTTCTCCGAGAACTGCTTAATTCTCCAGCTCCTGCACTTTCGCGCCCATCAAGGCAGTGCGTATCCCTGCCAGAGTCCTGCTCAAGTCCGCGCTCAGCAGCGACCCAACCTCATCCCCACCGTTGCCAGACAAGAGCTGCGGCGCGTCCTGGCCGAGAGCTGCGGTATGTTGTGTGTAGGAGAGACGCCGGCTAGAGTCATGGTTGTGCTCCTTGGAGTCCTCGGCTGCGCCGCTCGATTCGGGAAAGGGGAGGAAGCGCCGGTGGGCGGTGACGGCGCAGAGCAGGGCGAGGCTGAGGAGGACCATGGGGCCCCAGGTCCCGGAATGGCGGTTCAGCGAAGTTTCGGCGAGCATTGCGGCGGAGGAGGAAGCTGTCTCTTCGGGGACGTACTATCACGTTGATCGCATCCGGAAACTCGGGGACGCGGGATGGGAACACGGGGCATTTAGTACGCGAGAGACGCGTCCCGGGCAAGGGATGCGTATCGCAAATTCCCAAGGGAAGCAGCCAGCGCTCTAACGCATCCATCTCCCTTGTCTGTGCACAGCACTATATTGGCTTGGAATGATTCATTGATTTGGTTCTCGGTTTGGACCCTTCTTTATTCTTCGGAGATCCATTTGTTTAAAACACCACCGTAGCCTAGGCGCCATGCTGCCGCCGACTACCAGCGCCGACCCCGGGTGCTCAAGAGTCTCTGCTATGATCTTTGTCGTGTAAGCTCAATACTCATACTTGGACATGAACTTATCACTGGAGACATTGTCGAAATTGCGTTGAATATATTCTGACTTGTGACATGTCAGCGGAGGTAGGATGGTCCTCAGCAACTGGATAATTGCCACCAGCAATTGCATGTTGCGTGAAGCTGGCGTCAGTGAGGTCACTCGTCCTTTGTTGGTTGGGCCTGGCCCGCAGACACTGACGGTACCAACAGCTTACTGCAAGTTCTTCCACGCCTGGCTTGCAACGCCGACGTTCTCTGTGTACGGAGAGCGCTGACTTTACAATGCTTTGAGCAGCCAATGCCATCACCCTAACGGCCATCTAAGTTACGTCGCCGCAGTCACGATTGTCACGCAGATCCCCGCACGATGCACGAACTTGATGACACCGCTTGGATCTGAACATGTGTCCGGGCGAGCGCACCGGGTGGTCGTCTTGCCCATCGGGCTCCTGCACATGGTCTCGGTGTTGTGCGCCAGCCGCCAGCAAGAGAAACAAGAGCCCGCCTGTTCTTCAAAACCCATTCTCGCCTTTGATGGAAAACGCCAGGAAAGCTTTGACAACGTGTGGGGACTGAACAGTGGTGTACATAAGCCTGTCAGTACGACACATGCAGATGCTTAAGGCCCTTGGGCCCGTCACCTCGCTGCTCATGTCGTGGGTGGACGCACCGTCCGCCCGCCCGAGGATCAGCACGGTGGTCACTGCTCTGATCATCGTGCTGGGCGTGTCGATGACCTCGGCGGGCGAACCTTACTTCGTCTGGTCTCGTCTCACACTACACCTCATGAGCACGGTGGCTGAGGGCGAGCGGCTGGTGTGCTCCTGCAACGGGTTGAGCAGGGGCCCACAAAGACAGCAACAACGCAGCCCCGTGAGTGTCGGCCATGACGATGCCGACGGCGACTACTTGGAAGAGGAGGGAGATGTTGAGGAGGTGGCGGTCGAAGTGAAGAAACCAGTCCGTTCCTGGCCCTGTATGTACTAAATTGCCCCCACCGTGGCAGCTTTTACGATTATTATGGCGCTGGTGGTCAAGGCGAGGCGGTTCGACGGGTGCGGACGTACACCGAGTTGGTGTTCGCCTGTTGGCGGTAAACTGTGCGGACGCCGTGTGGCTCAACGTGCTTGGCGTGTTTGCGGTGAGCCCTGGTATTCCGACGGTATTCTTTCAATGCGCCGCCTCCTCCTCCTCCTCCTCCTCCTCCTCCTCCTGCTCAATCCCTCCTTGTCTCCTCCCCGCCCTCGCCCCCTCCTTCCGCCTTCAACTCTCCCCCATTGGCTCAACGACTTTTGACTGCTGCCACGTGTAGCAGGTTGGCAGGATCTCCGCGTTGGGCATGAGTCTCGCCGGGATGGCCAAGGCCGCCCTGCTCGACGCTGCGTCCTTTTCTCATCTGGAACAGTGTGCCTAGCACGACCACCCAGAAGCTGGGGTAAGGTGTTGCTGTTGCCGGAGCGCCTTGTTATTTATGGTCTTGTGGGGGTCCAGGGCACCACCTTCAGACCCAGGCTGCTTGGGTCGTGCGTGGGATACGATGGGTGCCACAGTGGGTGGCAGCCAGCCCTCGTGCTGGAGTTGACAACGCGCTCCTCGTAGGGCATTCAGAGCTGGAAGGCTGTGAGAGCGAGAGTGAGCATGAGCGTGAGCATGGATGGCAGCATGGGCATGGCAGTCATCCGTGCCCTCAGTGCTTGGGAGACAGGCATATGCCCTAAGGCCACGAGCAAGGATGAACCTGCGAAGGAGGAATTGATCTGGCGACAGGTAAAAAGAAGTTCCAAGTTGTTAGCTAATATGGCCTTACTTTTCGCAAGACATCCTCTCAGTCTATTTCAGCCGCCTTGCCTCATCGCGCGTGAGACGATTATGTCAAATCATGGCCTTTGGCTTGTGATTATACTTCGCGCGGGTGCTGTATGTTGTAGTGGCGAGTGGTGAAGTCAACTCATAAAAAACCTGACCTGCAAGACATGAAGCTTGCCTGACGTAAGGGCTTGCTGCTGCCGAGAGGATCGTTCTTGGAAAAGTGGTTCCTCTGACCGCCGCTTGACGCTCGGCCTCGCCAAAGCAGGAAGCAGGAAGCAGGAGGAGGCCCGCCGATCGGCAAGTCCCGGCGATCCCGGCCTCGGGCCGGTGGTACGGAGCGGGAGGCGGCAGCATCGGCTGCGCACATGGTACAGTAGCGCTGCAGTGGGGTGCCGAACCGGTACCAGTAGGACCCAATCACAAACTTTGTGCGTGCTACATTGCACGATGGTCATGTCAAGGTCCTCTTGAGAAAGCTAAAAAGATATCATATTTGAAAAAGATTTTCGTTTTGTTTTGCTCGTCGAAATGATTCAGCCACAGAGGTCTACGCAGCACGGGCACCACTAGACGTGCTTAGCAGCGACAGACGCGATGATTTTCGGTCAAGTGGTCCTCTTGTGACGTCAGCCATGTCAGGGTCCACTCGCACCGGATCTGACACGCTAACGCAGACGGGCTTAGCAGCGCAGCTTGGGCGATGGGCGAGCCAGGTTTAGGGTGTCGTCATTCAGGGAAGTCATTACTATCTGTAGGTAGCTGTGGTCCGTGGGGGGAGAAGGCAATCGGCACCCTCGCCTGATCCGGAACCTTTCCAAGTTGTAGGGAAGAAAAAAAGTGAAGAGAGAGAGGGCCTCGATCATTCTTCAAAGGTGTGCTGGCTGCTGCCAACCTGTCTGTCCGTACATTCCTAGAGGTTTCGCATCCCTTCAAGCACACTCTTTCAATTGCTCGAATCACCTCGACTTGTCAGACTAGATACGATGGCCGGACGTGAGTACCCCTCTCCTCGCTGACTCCTCGTCGATGACCTATCGCACGATGATTCGGCGCAGCGCAGCACCGCACAGCACCGCACAGCACAGCACAGCACAGCACACTTTCCAGACAACTGACATGTCGCGCATTCAGACCCGTCCCTGGGCCTCGTGGCCCTCATCTTCCTCGCCGGGTCGATAACAATGCTGTTCTTCGTGATCCTCTCCGGCGTCACGCAGAACGCACCGCTTAATGACACCTACTTCCTCCAAGCCGACACCTCGGGCATCACGGGCGCAAAAGACCTGTCGCAGTGGACCTACTTCTACATATGCGGCCAGGGCAACACCGACTGCACCAAGGCTTCTCCCGCGATGCCCTTTGGCCATGCGTGGTCAGGCAACCCGAGTGGTGCGCCGGATGGTCTGACTGGGTGAGTGCGACTCTTTGGGAATCGCGTACGGATTCAATTGGTATTCTGACGCGACGGATTGCAGGAGCTACGGCGGTAATACCACCTCGCAATACTACTTCTACATGTGGAGGTTCGGCTGGGTCTTCTACATCATCTCGCTCTTCTTCGCTGTAGTCGCCTTCTTCACCGGATTCCTCGCATGCTGCGGCCGCCTAGGCTCGGCCGTTTCCGGGCTGGTCTCACTCACGGCGCTGTTCTTCTACACCATCGGGGTGTCATTGATGACGTACGCTATCTCTCTCCTCCTTCGCCCCATTCGCTGTTGCTCGGCGTCTTACTGACTGACTCTCGATGAAAGCGCGGTCTTCGTCAAAGCCCGGGATGCCTTCCACGCCTCCGGCAAGTCGGCCCAGCTTGGCAGGTATGGCTTCGGCTTCAGCTGGGGCGCATGGGCGGCTCTTCTCATCGCGACGGTGCTCTTCTTCCTGGGCACCCGCCGGTCGGACGGAATCTCGAGTCGCCGCGGCTTCCGCCGGAACCGCAGCACCAGGAGTCGAAGGTCGTACGACTTGGGTTCGCGGCGCGTCAAGGACGACTACGCGTAATCGTTGGCCGAGGGCGATAGTGGCATGAATCATTCGAACAGCCCAGCTGCCTAGAGTGTACAGCTGGTGGTTAATTGCTGATACCAGGATATGAAATTGGATAGCTCAGGGGTGGATCAGCGAGATTGGGAAACTATGAGATGATGCACTTGGACATCTCACGCTCTTTGACTCTCGCCGTCTGTCGTTGCAAATCCTCACGCGCATCACCCAATCTACAACATTACCATACACTTGTCTTTTCTCTGGCCACACGCGTGACAATGAGTATATGGAAGGAAAGTTTGTGTCACAGTTCTTCATCTCCAATGTTCCTGGAGATCGTTTGCTGCTCCATACCCCTTCAACTTCGGTGCCACACTGACCTTCGTCAACACCCTTTGTGGGGCAAATATCCTTCGATCCATCCCTATTTCATAGTCTGTCAGCCTATCTGGAGACAGAAATCGCACCTCCACCTGACCATCACACTGCTCCAGGGCGGCCTCTCCTGGTCGTAGCTACCCATGTAGGCCGTGGGCCGTCGTGTCCGCCACTCACGATGTCCGAGCCAAGGTCCAAGGCACGCGAGCACAGGGTGAATCGAGATCATGGACACTGCGCCTGCATGCCGTATGAGACCAGATGATTCTCGTCACCCCAGCAACAACAAACATCGTCGTTGAGGTCTGATTACTGGAATGCGGCCTAGGACATGATGATTTGTGAGATTTTCCACGCATAGTTGTGCCTAGAGGTCCGTGACGCAGTAAGCTGAGCAGTTCAATGGGCTCCAGGGCTTCTATCTCACTTTGTGATGAGAGGCCGCGTTCAATCGATGCAGCTTGAGGTGCGAGATGTTCTCTGTGAAACCTATTGGATGTGTATTCACACAATGGAGCGGAGACCTACCTCGACATCTCCATACATAGCAAGAAGTTTGGTATTCCGCCACGACATCAGCTCCATCAGCCAAGACGTGATCCGGTGTGTATCATGGACAATTATTATTTGGGGTTCAGAGTGCGCTTTGACATCAATAACATTACAAATTATGTGCTAGCTACCAGTACAGAGGTCTTCTTTTGAAGATGCATACAATGTTGTCCAAAACAAAGCCACAGCTGATTCATTACAAGCCGACTGTGAGGAGCATCGTGCCCGCTCCAATCGTTCGGGACCGGGCAGTTGGTACGTCGTACTGATGTCGTTGGGAAGTCATGCGCTCTCGTTCCCAATGCCGGCACTACTACCCCAAGGTGACCCAAGGTTGCTATAGCAATCGTCGCTCTGTGCCTGTCGGGTGGCCTTCAATCATGGATGTTGATACACAGACGACGTGGTGCGCTTCCAGTGGCAATGCTGAGTGGAGGAGGGGGGGGGGGGCGGTTTCGGCGCAAGCATGCGCAGAAGCCAGAAGACCGAGGAGAGGCGGCGGCTGCTTATTTACAGCGAGAGTCCCGGTCGCATCGGTGGCACGATGCACATTTTATCTTCTCGGCTTCGTCACACCTCTCTGGACAGTGTGAGTAGACGTACGCCTTCACGCACTCCTCGTAGGAAGGCTTTGGGCAGAGGCAGTTGGGATCGGGCCCAGCGCAACCGCTTCGGCGCAGACACTCCCCCGTAAAGGCCTCTTGGATGCAGTCGTATCCTTGAGGAAGTATTGATGAAGAAAGGATACTGGAGAGTCCGCACGAATTTATATTTCGCCTTCATATAGGGCCTTTGGTGGTATTTCGCTGCTGGTGGCACACAGGCATATGTGTCATTGATCATGTCTGGCATGTGACTCTGTGGCACGGCCAGGTGGTCCGTGCAGGGCCGCCAGCCAACGCCCATACCTATTTCCCACGGCCGTTGGTGGCCGTGGCCTAACCTTTTTCCTTCCTTTTAGCTAGGCGCAATATAATTAACCCTTTTGCCCTTATATAGGTTATAAGTCCTTTTTTGACTAATTTTTACAATAATTCGCGATTAGCCAACCTTATTCTCTTTTTTATAAAAATTTTAGCAGCTTTTAATTTTAGCGGTTAATTTGCGTCTTGATTTTTATAAACAAACGGTTTTATACACTATTCTTTTGCAAATTTCAGCTTGCAAAAAGCATTATAACAGCATTAAAAATCCTTTGAAAAACGATAATAATAAAAAGTTAATTCTTTTATTTTACCTTTTTTTAACTTCTTTTAGCATCTCTTTTAGTTTTTTATTTATAGCAGCAAACAGCTAAGATCTGCTAGACCTGCTTATTAACTAAAAAGATTAATAAAAAGCTAATATACTATCTAACGAAAGCGCTAGCTTTATATTAGCAAACAATAGCATTAATAACTTTAAAAACTTTAACTTTAAAGATTAAAGTTTTAAAAACTAAGAGAAGGGTAATTAGGTTAACTAATAAGACGATTAATAAGATAACTAATAAAATAACCAATTCTTTTTTCTCTCTCTAAGTAGCAATAATAACAACCTATTGCCATTTTTATCCTTTTAAAATTCTTTTATAAGTTTTTTTTTTAACAGTTAGAAAAAAGGTAATAGCTTGCTATACTTATATATAAATAGCTGCTTGCTATTACTAGTGTATACGTTTATAATAAATATAATAAATTAAGTAGCTATAATTTAGGCAAAGCTTTTAAACCTTTTAAGAAAAAAAAATTTAATAATTAAAAGACAATAGTTTATATAGCACTTTAGCCTCTTAAGCTTAACTACTATATTAAAAAGTTAGTTTTAGAGCTTTAAAATAACCCTAAGGCTAAATTTACCTAGCAAAAAAAAAGTAGCTAAATTACTGGTTTTTTTTACTTTTTTTTTTATAAAGTTTGCAATATTTTTATTAATATAAAAATAAATCTTATTAAGATAAACCTTTATAAGATTTATTAGCAGGTTTTTATAATAATCTTTAAGCACTTTAAAGAGTATATTAACCTTATCGCAGAGAAGTTTATTGCCTATACTTTAGCTAATTATAATACTTTTTAAAAGTTTTAAAATAATCTTTAATA
>JALRMF010000736.1:0-13421 GCA_026120015.1 Dendrostoma leiphaemia
ATAATAGCTATTATTTAAACTAGTAAAAAGGCCTTTAGAGAGATATATATATATAATATAAAAGCTATATAAAAAGAAAAAAAAAACTATAAGTATTAGAATAATAAGTATAGCAATTAGCTAATAGCTAGCCTAAGGCAAAGCCTAGGCCAAATCGGCCCTAGAAACAAAGCTAGTCCCAATTAAGACAGCCCTTTTATCTACAAATAGCTAGCTAGTTAGACTGGCCTTTAGCTTTCTAACTTAAACCAAACTAAACCGCATTCACATAACCATATTAAACGTTCTTAGACCCTACCGTATGTACGTATAAAGGTAAGCTATACCAACAATAATGGCTAAATTAAATCCTTAGCACTTTTTCTCTTATATAAAAAAGCTAGCGTTGCAAAAGCTTTTTAACGCTTAGCTTATTAAGATTTATAAAAAATTTGCTACTAATGTAAATGCAATTAGCGGTTAATATGCTTAGTTTTTCTACGTTTTTAGTCGTCTTAGGAGTTTTTAAAACTAATTTTTACTCTATGTTAAAACTTTAACAATAGCAATTATAATAACTCTGCTAAACCTTAAAGCATTTCTTAGCCTTATTAAAAAAAGCCTTAGAGATATTTATAAATAATAAAAAGCTAAGCTTAGCTTAGTTATAATTTAATAATAAAACTAAAAACCTATAGCAAAATACCTTACATAGCATAATAAGCTTTTTTACATAGCTTAAGCAAAAATATAGCTAAATAGTTATAAGATTATGCTTTTAATAGCTAGCCTAAGCAAAACAGCCTAAGCCTAACTTAATAAAAAAATAAAAAAATAACTAGCTTAGTATAAAGACTTTATAGCATTTTTTTAAGCTTATAATAGAGTTTTTGCAATTATTGCTAAATATAAAATAATAACGTGGTTGTATAGTGAGTTGCGCGCGATAGTGAGTCGCGCACTTTTTCTATTTTATAATACGTACCTTTTTAACCCGTGGTTTCTCTATAATAAACAATAGCTAGCTTACTCTAAGAAAACCAGATTATTGCTATATTTAAAGCAATTAGATTATTGAAAAAAATAAGCCAAAATCGCGCTATTACACTTTATAACGTTTTATTTATTATACTTTGCAATTATATTAACAGCAGAGACACAAAATCAAATATTTAACTATTAATACAAAAATTAATTATAATTAAAGAAAAGGCTTTTATTTATTATATTAATACAAAAATTAATTATAATTAAAGAAAAGGCTTTTATTTATTATATTTTTAATTAAAATATGTATAAATTTTTGCTTTAGGTTAAAAATATAGAAGATATAGCCAATGATCTACTAGCAACGCATAGTAGCAGATGCGTTAGAATGTATTAGGTATAATGCTTTATCCAGCGACGCCTAAAGCTTAAAATATGCGTTAATTGTGTATATAACTATTAAAGAGCCCTTTGCAAAAATTTAAAAATAATTAGCAATTAGTTTTGCTTAGTTGCAAATATAAGGGTAAAGTATAGTATTTAAGACTATAACTTTTACAATTTTAATAAAACTAGCTTTATAATAGGCATAATCTAATTATTTTTAATAGTTATGCGTTTAAGTTATATTAGAAAACTAAAATTAATCTAGCCTAGCAATTAAAAATAAGCAATAGTAATTGTTTGCATTAGTAGTAATAAATATATAATGCTGCTATTTTTAATCTTTTAAGGCTGCTATTACCTTGCTTAATAGTATATATAGATTAACTTTTTTAGCGATTAGGTAATTTAAATAATTTTTAATAAATAAATAAATAATGAGATAAGCATATAATAGCTGCAGCATTTTAATAAACATTTTAAACTACGCAGAAAGAGCGCTTATAGGATAATTATGCTTAATAGCTACAAGAGCTATATTAATATAGAATTTAAGGCCTATTGTAAAGAAAATAATATTATTCTACTTTATTTACCTACTTATTTATTTTATTTAACCTAGCCTTTTAATATAAATTATTTTAATGTTTTAAAGTTAAGATATAGCGATTAGATTAACCTTTTTATTAAAGTTAGCATTACCTATACTACTAAGGTAGAATTTTTAACCGCTTTTAAAGCTATATTTCTTATAATAATAACTAAAAAAAACATTAATAAATTATTTAAAAGAGCTAGACTTATTTTCTTTTAATTTAAACGCTATTATTTTAAAGCTAGATATCAAGTTGCAGATACTAATACCTTCTTAAACCCTTTTTAAGCCTACTTTTTTTTTAACTTGCAAATACTTTATAACTTTAACAAAATAGTATTGCAATTTAAATTAATTAAAACTAGGATTGCAAATTACTAAGAAAGCTTTCTAACATTAGTTTTTTATACTATAGATCACTTTTTAAAAAGAGCATAAAAATTATATATTAGTTAATCTTAATAAAGTTTAAAGTATATATTTTTTAAAAGGCAAATGTAACACTTAGGAAAAGGCGCAGAGTTAAAAAAACTTAATTACAAAATAAAAGAGATAATTTTATATTTAATAGTAAAAAGATTTTAGCTAAGAAAAGTATAGTTAATAAGTAATTAAAGGAAAAGGAGGAAAATAGTAGTTTATTAAAATAAAAGTAAGCGGCTAATTAGGCTTATAAAATCTATTGCAAGTTTGGCTATAATGCGCAAACTTGTTTAAAGGCTAAAAATATAAGTAAGAATAATAATTTTAAATAGTTTTAATTAATTTTAGGCGTTGGTATAGAGTTTTGATTAATTAAACTTATAAGGTATAACAGAAGTGCGCGACTTACTATTGTGCGCAACTCACTATATAACTATGTTAATAATTTTTAAAAACTTAATAAGTATAAACATTATAGCAATAGCAATAATAATTAAAACATATTATAAGTATAAAAAAAAGAGCTAACGTAGTTATACATTAAGCGACATAAGACATTAAGCAATATACTTTTCTACTTTATGCAACCTACCTACTTTAGCGCGTTATCTTTCTATAACCACCTATAAAATTCGCCTTAAAAGAAAGCTATATTATTTTTATTATTAAAGCAGTTAGATTATTAAAAAAATTAGCTAAAGATACGCTATAACGCTATATAACATTTTTATACTATCTTTAGCTATTATATAAAAAGTAAAGTATTGCACTTAATAATATACTTAAATAAAACTATGCTAACTAAGCTTAAAAAAAAGCAATTATTAAATATATTTTAAATTAAGATATATAAGGGTTTTTGCTTTAGATTGCTAATATAGAAGATATAGCTAACTATCTCCTTAAAGCGCATAGCAAAAAGCGCATTAAAACGCATTAGCTACATTGCTTTATTATATAATACTCTAAGCTTAAAATATATATTAATCACGCTTATAACTACTAAAGAGCTTGCTGCAAGGATTTAAAGGTTTTAAGCAACTAGTTTTGCTTATATATAAATATAAAAGCTAAGTATAAAGTATAAGATTACAATATTTATAACTTTAATAAAATTAGCTTTATAATAAGTATAATTTAGTTGTTTATAATAATTATATACGCTAAATGCATTAGAAAGCTAAAATTAGTGCAGCTTAGCAATTAAAAATAAGTAATAGCAATAGTTTATATAAGTAATAATAAGTATGTGATACTATTATTTTTAATAGTTTAAGGCAAAAATCATTTTGCTAACTAGTATACTTAAGCTAAGTTTCTAAATAATTAAATTATTAAAACAACTCTTAATAAATAAACTAACAATAAAACAAGCATTAAATAGCTACAGCATTTTAATTAGTTCTCTAAGCTATATATAATAGGTATATATTAGCTCTTTATCCTAAATAGCTATAAAAGCTATATTAACGCAAAGTTTAAAATATATTGCAAAGAAAATAAAATTATTTTACTTTATTTGCCTTTATATTTATTTTATCTAATATAGCCTTTAAATATAAGCTATTTTAATACTTTAAAGTTAAAATATAGCAACTAAATTAATATGCTTATTAAAGCATATATTTATTATATTACTAAAAACAAATTCTTTCTAGCGTTTAAATACGCTTACCTTAATATAATAACTAAAAACAATATTTTAAAAAGTTTTAAAAAAGCTAAACTTATTTCTCTTAACCCAAATACTATACTCTTTCGCCTTAATATAATATTATCAACACTATTACCACTGCAAACTCTTTTATAGCTATTAAACCAATAGGTTTCCTAAACGCTATATAACCCTACTAAGGCTAAATTATAAACTAATTTTATTAAAAGTTAAATCTCTGCCTATTAAAATAACTTTCTAACATTAATTTTAAAGGCTATTAACTAGCTTTCTAAGGCTATATAAGCAATTGCTCACTAAATTACCCTTATACAATTAAAGAATTAAACTTTTTATAAAGCAAATAAGGCGCTTAATAAGTGCTACAAAGCTAAAAGAACTTAATTACAAAATAAAAGAGGCTTTACTAAATAAAATGCAAAGAAACTTTTAGTAAAAAAAGGTATAATAAATAAGCAATTGGAAAAAAAGGGTAAAAATAATAGTCTATCAAAACGCAGGCGGGTAGATAGCAGGCACTATAAAATCTATCGCAAAGCCAGCTATAATGCGCGAACATATCTAAAAGCTGAGAAAATAGATAATAATAATAATTCTAAGTAGTTTTAATTAATTTACAGCGTTTATATAGAGTTTTAGTTAATTTAAAGGGTGGGTATAGTAAAAAGTATATCGCTTAACGTCTTATGTCGCTCAATGTACAACCACGTTATAAAAATTATAAATAAATAAAATAAAAATTAAAAATTAAGTTAAAGTAGTTACTAATTAACTAACTTTTATTTAATAAACTAATTTTTAATTTACTAATAACTAACTAAAATAAATTTAGTTAGAAAAATTACTGACTTTAGTTAGTTAAACTTTAGTTAGTTAATTAGTGACTAAAATTCATGTGACTAAATTTCCAACTCGGTTTGTACCGAGGATCTACCATCTGTCACCGAAGGGAGCCCAGATTGCAGCCTAGCCACATAGTGATTCAAGTTTAGTCTGACTGTCAGAACAATCGGCGAGTGTTCGATTGCAGCACACTTTATAAAGCCTGGAGGCGGAAGTCCA
Source organism: Dendrostoma leiphaemia (assembly GCA_026120015.1). Lineage (NCBI taxonomy): Eukaryota > Fungi > Ascomycota > Sordariomycetes > Diaporthales > Erythrogloeaceae > Dendrostoma > Dendrostoma leiphaemia. Next base: position 5,106 of record JALRMF010000736.1, read on the forward strand.
ATCTATGTGGATGGGGCGGGGGCGGGGGGATGAATGGACCGAAAAGGGCGTGCTCGACGTGAACAACAAACAAAATCTGCCAGTAGTCCGCTAGTCATCCCGTCAAGGACATGATTTCAGGGCCCTACTGCCAAGTTTGTCTTTGAAGGTCTTATTTCTGCAGGATGGGCAATCATGATGTGGACTCAGACGACAGATGGTAGCAGCAAATAGGCCTACGTGGACATGATCAAGTTGCAAACTTTTGGTATCCGTTTTGTCTATCCGACCAAAGCCCAATTTCTTGGCACAGGAGGCATCAATTTACAGTCTCTTCAGCACATCCTCCACGACCTGGGTCGTGGTGTACTTCCCACCCAGATCAGGCGTAACAATGCCCGCGGCAAGCGTAGCATCCACTGCGGCATAAACCTTGGCAGCGGCCAGCTCCAGGTCCATGAACTCCAGCATGACACCGACACTCCTCATGGTGGCTATCGGGTTGGCCTTGTTCTGGCCCACGATATCCGGGGCACTGCCATGCACGGGCTCACCGATCGCAAAGCCCTCGCCCACATTCGCGCTCGGGATCAGGCCTAGCGAGCCCAACAGGCCGGCGCCCTGGTCCGACAGGATGTCGCCGTACAGGTTGGGGGCGACCACGACGTCGTAGTACTCGGGCTGCTGGACGAGCTTGAGCGCCATGCTGTCGACGATCTGCTCCTCGACCCGGACGCCGGGGGTCGCGGCGGCGAGGGCCTCGCGCGCGGTGGACCGGAACAGGCCGTCGGTCTGCGACAGCACGTTGGACTTGTGCACGACCGTGACCATGGGCTCCGCGTGGATGCTGCCCGCGCCGGCGGCCCGCATCTTCTGGCGGCGCTCGGCGATGCGGCCCGCCATGGCGGCGATGCGGTAACTCGCGCGGCCCGAGATGCGCTTGACGGCCTCGGCGACGGGGCGGCCGCCGGGCCCGTCGGCGCGCGTGGTCTCCTCTTTGACGTACAGGTCCTCGGTGTTCTCGCGCACGATGACCATGTCGACGTGCTGCTGGCGGAACAGGCTCGTGGCGACGCCCTTGACGGGCCGCACGTTGGCGTAGAGGTCGAGCTTCTTGCGCAGGGCGACGATCGGGGACGAGTAGCCGCTGACGGCCTTGGAGGGGGACTGCACGGCGCCGAAGAGGGCGCCGTCGCACTCGGCCTGGAGGGTGTCGACGGTGCGCTGCGGCAGGGCGGTCCCGGTGCGCTCGAAGGTCTCGAAGCCGGCGTCGAGGTCGACGAAGGAGAAGGACAGGCCGAGGGACGGGGGGAGGGCCTCGAGGAGACGGCGGCCGGCCGGGATGACCTCCTTGCCGATGCCGTCGCCCGGAATGAGGCCTGGCGCAAAGAGGGCGTGGTTAGCTATAGTCAGTGCCGATGAGCTGGGCTTCAGAGGGTCTACTTTGAACATACCAATCCTTAGTGCTCGGGAGGCCATTCTGAGGTCAATTGGCCCTATGGCTTGGGCTCGAGAGGGTGTGAAAGGAATGGGGTTGCTGGTGGGGGAAAAATAAAAGTTGGACCATTCCATCCACGACGAAACTCTCCCGAGCTTCTTCAACGTGGGGCCGCGTAGGTCCGGGGTCGGACCGCACCCGCAGCGTCCACGGGTAAAAGGCGTGCACGGCCTAGCGCAGGGGTTCACTGGAGGCCGTCTACTTGTTGGGGGCTAGCCTCAGTCGCGTGAGTGTTCTTGATGCCTCCTCTGTACGCAGCATTCTTCGACATTGCGAGGTAGCTCTCCGGTCTGCAGGCTTGTGTCTAACCACCAGAATGAACGTGTTGTCGGTCTCAGCAGATCGTCCACAACGCCCAGGACCGTCAGAGGTTAGATTTTCTCATTCCCCGGTCTGTCTATGGTGGACTCTCGGATGGACGGATCGCACTGACGGAGCTGGGCACCAGTGCCATGTAGATCGTGAACAAACCGACTTCCGAGGATGCTACCCTACAGCTTCCATCTATTGACCTTGACCACGAAGTACTACAGAGTAAATATTTCTCAAGGCCATACATATACCAGGGGCCGCCGCATACCATGGCCATGTTGTAAGGTGGTGGCACTGGATGCTCTGAATACTCAAGGCCTGGCCAATCCGAAGAAAGCAACGGCGGACGAGTGATTGTATTATCAACAAGAGGCCATTTGGACCAATCTCGGTAAGTTGACAGCGTCCATGGGCCGCCCGCATGATGTTTGATGTCGCGAGCTGAGTCTGGCGCGCGACCTCGGTTTAATCTCGAGATCAGCGGTCGCACCATTCGCAGCCTGTCATACTAGCAGACTTTGCGCATCTTCAAACACCCACAAGCCGGCAACTATATCTTCTACACCGAATCTGGTGGTGCGTTGGACGCTAGTCGGCCGTTTCAGAGGAAAGCGGCAGCTACCTTAGTACACTTTAGGTGCAGTGACTACATAGTAGTACTTGCAATGGTATGTACCGACGCACTTGTACCTGGTACTATACCAATCCAATTTGTGAGCATCCACCTCTTTTCCTCGCCTCCAGTTGGGTCAGGCTCATGCAATTCCCCAAGCTGCAGTGCTCATCTTAGAAAGGAAGGGCAGCAATGCTACTTTTCCATCAGGTATTTTGAGACAAGCCCAACCACGGTCGCAAGACAATACCCACCCCGCAATTTTTGTCAAACAGCCCTATGAACCACGAGTGGGCCTCACTTTCCATTTCCTCCTTGTCATTTTGCTTCATGTCCTCAACTCCATTTTAATTCCATAATTATAGAGGCACTGTGGTATTAGTGGTGGTTGCTCATACCATCCCATACCATATCACCTGCTGTTTCTCGGGTGTGTGTTCCTCATTCTCACCTTTGTTGCTGCTGCTTTCCCAGGTCTTGTCTGTCAATCAACTTTCATCTGCGACCACTACTTCCGGTTTTGTTCAAATAAAAATAAAAGCCACCCACCATTGGCAGCTGCAGGTGCTGCACGTCTCCTGCAGGCCGGGCCAGGCCAGGCCAGGTTAGGGTGCACTTGGCACCACAGCCGCTGACGACAGACGGCAACCTCCAGACGCGTTCTGGGAAGCTGCCAGGTCGCGCTAGCTCAGGAGCTCCCCCATCCCCCGTCCCCGCCAGCCCGCCAAACTTCAGGGACGAGACGAAAAAGGGGTCGACCTGGTACTCACAACGCATGGGGATTGGATGTGGCCCGAGACAAGCCACAGTCCACACCCACACACATGCACACAACATAGACATAGACACAGACACATCCTCGCCGCTCCTTGTCCTGTCGCGACAGCTTGCTTGTTTTGAACAGTTCAAAGCTTACACTTCAACTTCAACTTCCACCATCCCCCCCCTTTCCATATACCCATTTCCTGTCACTGCTCCCAGCTGTTGACTTTTTGCTTGTGCTGCGTTTGTTGCATTGTGTTGCATTGCTCTTTCTCTTCCATTCATTGCTGAACTTTGCCAATTTACTCGTCTGCTGCTGCTGCTGCTGCTGCTGCTGCTGCTGTTGCTGCAGTTCCGCCGGCAAGAGCAGCACGCCGGCATCTTTTTGCCCTCCCGGGATCTTCATTTGCTTCAAGTCATTCCTTCCACAAACCACACAAGATGAGCGTCAGAGACCGGATCAAGATGATGGAGCAGATAGCCAAGGAGGAGGAAGCAGCGGCTGAGAGAGGGCGCAGTCCTGGTGGTGTTTCCTCGGTGAGGTCGAGTATGTTGTTTGTTCTCCTTCTTCCCCTCGTCCCATACACCGCCCACCCATTCCTCACGACCGGTGATAAACCCTAAGATATCTCAGCAACACCAGCAACAGTTCTGGACCTTTCGCCCATATAACCACTCCCCTCTAGTGTTACTTTTTGCATTGCTAATACGGATTCCTGCCCTCAGACGCCAGCGACTCCCCTCGACCTCTCTCCAAAGTCCGCACAAGCTTCGTTGCCATTGAGAAGGACGGGCGCATAGGCCTCCAACGGCAAGCCAGTGGGGATTCGAGCATCTCAGGAGGGCGCAAGCTCAGCGGTGACCCCGAAGCAGCATCGACCATCCTGCAGGAGACCACAAGGACCAATGTTTCGAGCCCGGACACCAGTCGATCAGAGCTCCACAGGGGCAGCGGGGGCGCCGCCGTCTCCCCATCCTCAATTCAAGACGCCGGACCTACATCTGCCCCAGCTGCCAGGCAATCTCCCTCATCTACCAGGTCAGCCCTCTCCGGGCCCCCAGCCGCCGGGCCCGGGGTCGGGGTTGCCGATCCCAAAGCTTCCGATCCACCTGCCGGGCTCGGCCCCAAGGACCCCACAGCCAGGAGGGGTGGCCCCCTCTCCAGCCTTACCAACCGTACCGGACCTTCCAATGGGCGGCAAGAAGGGCTTGCGGAGCCGGCGCAAATTACTAAAGCTCCCCGCGGGGACAAAGCTGCCAGCGGTGGTCGAGGTCAAACTGCCAAAGAGGGTGAGGTTCAAGCTGTTCTTGGTCAGGGTCAAGGCAAGGATCACGGGAGCAAAGGCAACCTCAACAGTAACGGAGGCGGTGCCGGTGGCGGTGCCAGCGGAGGTGCCGCCTCCGCTTCCCCACCGGCTCTAAATGGCGCCGACAAGGCGAAGACATCCAAGCCGGCAGCGACAGCGAAGTCGCCAATGTCATCGTCTCAACCGAAACCTGCCGGCAAAGAACCTGAGCCCGCACCGAAAAGATCTACCACACCACCTTCTGAGAAGCCAGCAGTCGAGAAGAAGACGCCCTCTACTGTGTCTCCTGGTTTTGTAAAGCCTAGACCGAAATCGCCAACCCGCCCTGTGAAGCTCCCCGCGTCCCTCACCACGCACACAGCCGCGTCCGGACAAAAGACCAAGAACGGCGGTCCTCCCCCAGTGCAACAGAATCGCCCACAAAGCCGAACAGCCACGGCTTCTGCGAAGGGTGTCGGAAGGTCGTCTTCGGTGGCCAGCCGCGCGCGACCCAGCATTGGGCCCCCACCGAAGCAGACAGCCAAGGACCACCCCGTTCCCAAGAAGGAGGTTAGGGCGCCCGATGAGAGCTTCCTAGCCAGAATGATGCGCCCCACGCAAGCTAGTGCCAACAAGGTCGCCGACAAGGTGTCAGGACCTACCACACCTCCTCGCAACACTACGACAGCAGCCAGGAAACCACCAAGCGCGAGATCAGGTCCGACGAAGAGGGTAGTCTCCAAGACGATGTCCGCAAAGAGCTCGGCTGCGAACACTCCAGAGACCAGCAAGAAGGAGAATTCTTCCGCATCTAGGGACGTCACCAAGAAGGTGAGCCAGACGCCTATTGCAGAGGAGGCGATCAGGGTTGCCAAGAAAGCAGACGGGAATGTGCCCGTAAAGATCTCCGAGGAGAAGCTTGGATCGTCCAAAACCCCTGCGCATGAGCCCGCCTCCAAGGATAAGCAGCCCGAGGTGAAGGACTTGCCAAAGAAGACCGAGAATAAGGAGGAAGTTGCTAAGCCAACTGGAAAGATGGGAGCAACCGAGCCTATCGAGGCAAAGGAGGACCTACTCAACGCATCTGGAAACAAGGAAGATGCTGTCAAGGCGCCCGTGCAGAAAATTGCTTCTCAGCCAACTGAACCGAAGGCGGATGCACCAAAGACGTTCGACAGCGGGTTTGGTGCTTCTAAGGCATCTAGTACAGAGGATGACTTCCCTGGGGAGTTCAAGCCGAAGAACCTTGATGCGATAGCACAAGACAAGAACGAGTCTGGCCCAAAGTCACCTGCCAAGGCTTCGGACGCTCTCTTTGCAGCTTTCATGAACCCTGAAAAGACGGAAGTATTTCAGGCTAATGGTAATCATAAGCAAGAGGACAAGACGGTCGAGCGGGCGTCCGAGGCCCAGGCTGAGGAGCAAGAGGAGTGGTGAGGTGAAGAGGAAGTAACACATAAGATTGCAGCCTTTCCACGTTGGATTCTGTTCTTGACGCCCAACATTGTATGATGGAGTCCTGCCTATTGAGGAAACACTGAGTCTTTTCTTTCCTTCTGCAAACAAATGATACCTCAAGAAGTCTCGCCAGGCTTTACCTCACGACTTTTTCGCTCGGAGTTGGACGGGGGAAAATACGGAAACATGGGGGTGCAAGACATAGACCTTAACTGTGTATTGTTTTTGGGGGCAAGAAAGGATATATCAAACCCAATTGGTGAAATCCGTTCGCCATGCCAAGTCATTTCATTCAGTGAGAGCGTTCTGTAAGGTCATGCTTGAGATTCCGCTGTAACAACTTAAAATTTCATGCACTTGGCTAGTTCTATTTTGTCGTTCGTCTCTCAGTCATCAACCTCCGGCCATCCTGCCCTTACAAATCCGTCTACCTCACCGTCCTCCAACTCAGTCCCCGGCACCAGCAACCGCATACGGTACTGATCGATGCCATTGACATCAACCTCACGGAGGAACCCGAATGTCGTGACGCCGCCGGACCCGATGAAGGTGCCGACCTGCTGCGTCCCGTTGGGGGAAAAGTGCGAGTATGGCTCGATGGTGCCGCCGATGGTGGTATTGCTGAAGGCGACGACCTCCTCGTCGCCCCCGTCGACGTCGTCGAAAAGGAGGAGAGGCACGAACTCGAAGGTGTCGGGCCGGTCCTGGGGCGTCGCGAGGATGACCAGGGTGTCACCCGTGGACGGGTTGGTGCATTTGATCTGGTGCTTGGCGAGCATCGTGTCCACTGCTATGCCGATCTATTGGGCGGGGGGATCAGTTTCATTGTTTGGGACAAGCTCGGAAAGGAGAATCCAAAGGAAGGGGGTAATTGGAACTTACACGACCCCAGATGTTTTCGCCAATTGTTTCGACGGTTCCGATCGTCGCCGAGTGCAGATCGATGTCCGCATTGCCCGTCGACGTCGCAAAGAACTGCCAGATGCCGGCCTCGCCTGGGAAGTGGTAGCCTGGGTAGGAGGTGCACGAGGTGGCCCGCGGGACCACTGTGACCTCGGGAACGGCGAGGGCCGTGGCGGCGAGGAAGGCCGCGAGGGACAGTGTGGATCTGAACATCTTGATAGAAAAGGCGGAATGTGCAATTGATTGCAGTAAATAGAAGTGTCGTGAAAAGCTCCAGGGATGAGATACAGTGATGGTATGTTTTGATGCCTCCATTCGTGCACTCGTTGTATTTATATTGAGATATGGGAACGTTCTCCCGACTAGGCCGTAATAATTATAATATGAAGATACCTACCCAGGTAAGTATGAGACCCTGCGAGGTCCTACGGCGGCGCCGTTGACATACCTAGTCACATCGTGAAAGTTTCAGCCTCAGGGACTCCTTTTTCTTCTTCTTCTTCCTTTCTTCCTTTTTTTCGTTGTTTCTTCTCTCTGATATTCATCCATCCAACGGTACCTAGGTAAGCTGACACCGCGGAGCGATTAGGCCTATAACTGACTAGGTACTCCCGCAGGTCAGCCTTCCATTCCCAAAGCTCACAGTCTTGGCAGCCCTTCCCCGCTGAGCATGAAATGATGGTAGAAGTATGTGAGGGCAAAAGGGTTGATTGTATTGCGCCTAGCTAGAAGGAAAGAAGGAGGTTAGGCCACGGCCACTAACGGCTGTGGGAAATAGGTGTGGGCGTTGGCTGGCGGCCCTGCATAAACCACCTAGCCATGCTATATACCCCCTCAGCCAACACTATAATTAATCTAGCCTATTAATACTTATTTCCCTTATGCATTTTAACTTAAATAGCTACTTAAAACGAGCTTATATATATTTATTTTATATTAGTCCTGCAAAGCATTTGCTTTAGTGATAAACCTATTTATTTAAGCTTGCGGAAATTAGAGAAACTAAACAAAAAGTGGTTAGTTTTAATAGCCAAAGATTAAAATTTTAACTAAAGTTATCTATTTCTAAAAGTTCTTATGCTTAATCGCGTTTAAAAGCTTAGTTAGCCTATTTGCAATTATTTAACTAGTATTAACATGCTAGATTTTAAAATTGCCTTAATTTAAGCGCTAAAAAATCTATTTATAACATATATTAATATATTATATTTTTACTAAGTTATTTCTATTTAAAATATAATAAAGGGCATTTTAAAAGTTTATAAAAAAAATAAAAAGCTTATTAGCTTTAATGCTAAACTTTATAAAAAACTCAAAGATTTATAACACAGCTTAACTAACTAGCATAAGGTTAATAAACTCTGCTTTTATTATTAACAATATAATAAAAGTTTAAAATTATAATTTCTAATATATTAACGCTCTAGTAACAAAAATAATATATTTTACTATTAATTAGCAAGTATAGTTATTAGCTTATAAAGCATTAGCATATATGTATATAA
>JALRMF010000737.1:0-13296 GCA_026120015.1 Dendrostoma leiphaemia
TATATTATAATTAGTATACTCTTTTAACTATTTTTACTAATATAAACCCTTTAGCACTCTAAAAACCTATAAAACCTAGCAATAATTATTACATTTTAACAACTCTTATTTAAAACAGCTTAGTATATATTAACTAAACAATATAAAAACATAATAGCTTTTTAAACTCCTACCTTATTTAATATTAGAAATAATAGCAATCTTATTATAGCTTAGATAATTAAGCAGATTAGCTACCTTAGTTAAAAAATCACCCGCCTTTAAGCCATTTAAAAAAGCAAATTTTACAAAATAAACAAATTAAAACTTTACAACGGTACCAAAAAAACCCTTTAAGGCTTCCTTACTTATAATTGCGCCTACTTTAAGCACAATGCCGATTAATTTACTAAAAACAAAAAAAAAATCTTCTTCTCTAATACTTGCCTTAAAAAAAACGCTGCCAAATAGTTTAAATTAACTTTAAAAGACTACTTAGAAAACAATAATTAAAATTAAAACAATACAACTATAAAAGCTTTCAGTAGCTATAAAAATTATAAAAAACTTCTTAAAAAAACTTTCAGTGACCTTAACGAAAAACGCACCGCAAAACAACAACTTTATAAGCTATAATAAACTAAGTTAGCCTTAGAATACGCTACTAATTTCTGTTAAGTTTTAATATATTTAGAATAGGAGAACAAGCCGATAATATTTTAGTTTTATAAAAAACTAAAAGATAAAGTCAAAGACAAGCTATTTAAACAAAACCAACTTAAAAGATTTGCTTAATACGTTGCTATAGCTGTACAAATTAATAATCGTTTATATAAACGACAATAAAAATGCAATAAAAAAGGCAACGGCATATTATAAAAGTTTTGCCTATAAGCTAACACCAGCAAGCGTTACCAACTACAACAATAATTTAATAATAGCATGGCTATTAGCGAAATAATATACTTAGGCCTTATAGAATTAAAAGCCGCTAATAAAAAGCTACTAAGCAAATGCTTTAACTACAGCAAAAAAGAATATTTCGCATAAGAATGCCGCTAACCAAAAAAGCTATAAAAACTTATTTCTAAAAGATAGCAATAACTCAACATACTTAAAAAAGTATACTTTACCAACGATACGCACTTTTATACCAAAATACAATAACTTAAAAAATTACCTAGATTAAAATAACATCCTTGAAACCTACTCCTTTTAAAATAAATAATAGACTTTATCAACTACAAAACCTTTTACTAAGCTTTCTATTACAATAATAGCTGCATATTATACTTTTTAGCAAAAAAATCCGCAAAATAGTTTCCCTAAAAGCCTAAAAAGTTACGATAATTAGCTATAGATAAACGTAGACTACTCTATAACATTGTTATTTAAGATAGCAACTTAGATTATTCTTTAAACCTACTTAACTATGCTTTCAAAGAAATAAACAATAACTCCAACAACCTAATACTCTTATACGCAATTAAATAACAAAAAGAAAGTAAAACTATTATATAATAACTTATAAAATAAAACTATCAACTAGATAACTTATCAAAACCTGCTATATTAAACTAAGGATGCATTATAAAAGGCACCAAAGTTAAATACCTTATATACAAAATCAGCCTATAAAAACTCCTCACCTATACGCTTTTGCAAAAGGCAACAGCAACAAAATACAAAGACCTATGAATCAGCCCTCTTTATAAAAACCACTATAAACTTGGATAAATCTCTTATGTATACTATAATTGCAAAACGCACTTTATCAACAAAGCTAAACACAAATGGTTTTCAGCACGAGAATTTAACTAAATTATCTAAGCAGTCAAAGAATTATAGCTATGATTTCGTAAAGTTTTTGACAAACGACACTACAACGCATACGTTAGCCTACCCAAAGATTGCCCAAAAGTATATGTCAACAAAAAGACTATATAAGAGCAATGCACTATTATTAGCTGTGTAATTTATATAAAACAGAAGACCTGCAATTAACACTAACGAAAAAGCAGTTAGCCTTTATAAGATTTGCTGAAATATATTAGCAAATAGCACTTAAAAGAATAAGATCGCCTATAAGAAACAATAAACAATTAAAACCCCTATAGTCCCTATATGCAATAAATTACGCTAATTACGCATATATTATCCTTAGAGCAAAGATTAACGAAAAAAACTATAGCATACTGTTGAATAGTGGTTGTTGGTAAGTCAATCTCCGTATACGAAGAGGTCTGAATAGGGGGTGAAAACGAGTGTATTTGCTATAGTTGTTGATGATGTTTGGCAGAAGAAACGGAAGAGAAACTATCGTCGTACGCCAAAGGGATTAGGCGTACACGCGTACGGTTCCTTCCAATTGCCGTTGGGCCGAATCGGCCCGGCTAGCCATTTGGCCAGCTGGTTTTTTTTGGTGGCTGTATGCCTTCGGTCCGAGGCAGACTAGGCTATTGCTATAGCTATCAACCTACACTAGCAGTCTTTTGTATCAGCTTATAACCCTTCGTTGTATGCTTTGAAAAATCGGTCCAAAACTCAAGCCGTAGGCAACTAGTTGCCCAAATAAGAAAGAAACGAGTGACAATTATACTATACAAAGGAAATATACTTATTGCCTAGTTTATAAGCCTTTAAACAAAACCCTTTACTTATACTGTTAACTTATTATTATTAACTAAGCGTTTTAGCGCTTTATTTAGTATAGCTTTCGTTATAGCATTGGTGGGGTTGTTGTTGCTATTAACCCATTGTACCTTTATAATCTTGTGCCGTTTGTATAATTAATGTAGAGCTATTATATTAATTATTAGCCTCTTTTCTTTAGTTATACTTAATTTGACTAGGCATTTGTATAAAGAATATAAGTTTATATAGACGACTAGGGGCATTGTAGAAAGGCTAAATCTATTAGTTATTAAGCGGAGCATTGTTTCTATTAAGAGACTAATATTAAAAGCGTTAATGGTCTCGTAGATCTCTAACGCTAAAAAGCTCTAAGTAACCCTTTTATACTTAATAGAACTCTAGTGCATAAGGTTTCCTGTTAATATAAATTAATCGTTAGTATTGGTCTTATTTCCAATCGCTAGAATAAACTTAATCTGGAAGCTTAAATCTTTGTTGCTGGCTAGGGATCTATCGGCAAATGCAAAAAGCTTAGCTATTGCTAGATTAAGGGGGATATATCATAGCCCTTTTAATAAGTTATTAAGTTGCTATTATAGGCAACCGTTAAGCTTTATACAATTACCTTTATTAGAGTTTTAAATTTGGGTGGCAATAGATAAGTTAAAAAAGGCCTTTGGTTGGCAAATTAAGGCGATATAAACACTATAAGCGCATTGCTTTATATACTATTAGGCCTAGTTAGCTAACTTGGGATTAATGAGAATAATTTTAGTGCTTTGACCCTTTTGCTTTAGGTTTAGCTTAGTCTTGTCTATCGTTAACGTAGCGCCGTTGAAATCCAAAGCAGTATTAGGGGAAAAGAAGGTCTTGGCCTTGGCTTTAAACTGGGCCTTTTATAACTTTTAGTCTTTTAGTGTTGAAAAAGCTAATATAGCTAAGATAAGGGTATTGTTAATTTATATACTAATGAGGCTAAAAGTCTTTGGAGGTTTGTTGGTAATTAGAAAGCATGGGTTGTAGGTTGAGGTTAATATATTAAGCTTTTTCTAGTAGTGGCCTTGGTATGTAGCAAACTAGTGAACGCTTGCTTTGGCAATGTTGTAAAGTGGCTTAATTACCCTAATAATAGTGTTTTAGGGGTATTTAGTTTATAGCGCAGCTGGAATAGCAGTTAGTATGGTACGTATAAGTTTAGTCTGTGATTATAGGTATGCTTGGGTAATATTGCGTAATGATAGCGTTATATTGCCTTGCAATAGTAATGGTGTAAGGGCTAAGATTAACCGCTAGCTAGCACATTAAATCGTAGGAGACTGCGTTAGAATAAACGCTTTCTTCTTATTATTATAGCCTTATATAACTAGGCGTAACTTTTTATAAAGCTTGATAGTTTTGCTTTTAACTTTTTATACTATCTAGGCCTTAAAGATATAGTGGCTATTATGCCTAGCCTTGCTATAGCGTTTAAAGCTAAAAATGCTATAGCTAACGAGGTTGTTTACCTTTTAGGCATTAAATGCTTTAAATAGCTTGCCTAGGGTTATTATAATACCATTGTTCTTTAACTTAACAGTAAGGTCGTAGTTGTTCTCTTTTTTCCTCGTTAGAAAGGCGTTAGCTAGCTTGTTTTTTAAGCTAGGAGGTTGTCTTCTTTGCTTAGGCTTTGTAATAACTATAATTATATCGCTAACGACACTAACAGCATTAGTAGCGTTGTTAAAGGGCTGGTGGTCTTTATTGTTGGTTGTTGGGGGAAGAAGAGGAGCGTTGGTATTAGGGTTGTGATAGGTGGTTGCTGGGGGAAGAAGAGAAGCGGAGGTATTAGAGTTGCGATAGTAGGGTTGAAGAATGGTTGATTTAAAGGTAGCGGGTTTATTGGGCATTTTAAGGGTAATATTATAACTATTAACGGCTGCAATCTTATAAGGCCCTTGCTAGCCGTTTTTTTCTTGCTAAACCTATACTTTACTTTAAAATAGAAGCTTAAGCACGTTTATAGTAGACGATCTATTTTAAGTGTTAAAGGCGCCTTTTATTTAGCGCTTAGCTGCTGCTTTGCATAATGCCTTTATAGCCTTTTGTATTGTTTTGGCTCTTTTAATAGTTAATAGCAATAGGGCTGAATTGGTTGTTATATAAGGGTATGCGCTGAAAACAAAAAGGGTAGAAATAAGCTTATAAAGTCTAACGATATTATTAACAGCTTTGAAGGCTATCTGCAAGATTGCTTTGTTAGACGTTGTACTATAAAGCTCATTGTATAAAATGTCAAAGGCTTGTTAAAGTAGAGTATAATACTATTCCAGCTTGCTAATAGACTAGTGGGCTTTAACGGAAATCTATTTACACGTGATTTCTATTAGCCTAGCTTTTGATTAAAACTCTGTAAAGGCAAAATTAGTGCTAGCGTTGTATATAATTATATTGAAAAGTCTTTAATAAGTATTAATCTATAGTAGGCGTAGGGCTTTTTAAGTATCTTTAGCTAATAAAAATAGAAAGAAACGGCTGCTGTAGAAAGTTGTTAAAAAGTCTAGAATGTAAAGAATAAGGCGACTTTTGAGATATATGACGTCTGCGAGAATCTTGTAATTAAACTCGCAGTTGTTTTTTAAAGTAAACTTAAAGCACTAGGGGGCGTTGCTATGCAATTAGCAATAGTAATAAAACTTTTTGATTGACTATAGTATATCTTTATTAACGTTATTATAACTAGCCTTCTTAAGTAGCTAATAAAGTTGATATATTGCTAAGTAGCCAAAGCAACAATAAAGGCGTCGTAGCTTTGTTTCTGTAAGGAAGACGCCTGCCTGTTCCTTTTTACTTAGAAAAAACCATAGGTAGCCCTATTTGCATATGACAGGGATAGTTTTATTGTTATAAATAAGTTGGTTTGTTAGGTTGTTGAATTAAATGCATAGTTGATCTATATCTGCGAGGTAAAGTAAAAAGGGCGTTAGAGCGTTTAGTATGTAAAAGTTGACGCGTTTGATCAAAGTGTTAACGGCGATAGTTTTAATTGAGTTTGTTACTAATCCTTTGCTAAATTTAATTAAAGCTTATCTCATTGTTAATTTGTTAAGCTTAATAAAAGGGTTTTTTCGTTATAGGGCAAGGAATTGCTCCTTTTTAGCTATAGATATTTTTGCAGCACCTATATTAGGTAGTATACCTTGGAATTGTAACTAAGTATAGCGGTTTTTGATAAGGAATTGTGTAGCGTTTATATTAAGGCCATTAGCAAAATAAACGTCGTTGCTAGTAAAGCAGTGTAGAAAGCTTTGGTTTATAAGCTAAGTAGAGGCTTTAGTCTTCTTCTTATGGTCTTCGTTGTCGTTGTTAACTTTGTTTTTTAGCTATATTTAGTCTGCTTTATTACCTTTATAATTTGCTAGGTACGTTTTAAAGCTGTTAGGGTTATTGTTATTAAACTAGCAGTTGGCAATAAACTGGTTATATAATTAGTTGCATTCCTTTTGAGAGTGTTTTGTTAACTAATAACCTTTTTTACTATATATATAGCACTTTTTCTTTTATGGCGTATGCTGCTAGAAAGGGCGGTTATTGTAATAGTTGCTACTATAGCCTTGGAAGCTATTACGCAGATAAAAGCCGCTACAAGGGCTGCTGCGGAAGCTTTTACCTCTGCTATGGTTATTGCTATAGCAGCGGTTTAAATAGTATTAGTCATCTACTTTGTTAGCGGTTAATTGTTATTATAAACCACAAGCAAGGTAGGTTTTAATTAAGGAGCGTAGGTTGAAAAATAGCTCTTTGCAGATAATAGCAGGCTTAAAAAAAGCGTATTTAAGTTTATATACTTTATAACAAGCTTTAATTACTATAGTTTTAAGTGCTTGTTCGCTTATGTAATCTGGTCTTAAAGTACATTAGCATAATTGTAGCTTATTAAGCAAGATCTCAAAGACTTTATAGAGGTTTTTTTTGTTATTTTACTGCCTAATCTTATTAAAGGTTATTAAGGTCTAGTTTATATAATAGTAAAGGTAGTTGACTTTTGTATTAAAATGCTGTTTGATTTTAGTATAGGCTTTTGCAAATGTATTAAAATGGGTAATGTAGCTTTTATAAAACTATTAAGCGTAGTTAATTAAAATCTTTGGAAAAACGGCGTAAAACTAGCTAGGCTTAATTTAGATATGCTAGCAAAGACTAAAGAAGGTCTTAAGCTTATTATCTAGTAAGTTGTATAGCTTGCTTGTATACTTTTGATCTAGGCTGTATATCTTTGTAAAGCTGGTTAAAGTCTAAATGTTGATATGGTTGTTTGGGTACTTAAGTAGAGGAAGGGTCTCGTATAGGTTATATTGCTAGGGATCGTAACGGTGTACGAGTGATTCTAGTACTAGGAATAGGGTATTGTATAATATACGTAAACGGTTAGGGGGCAACGATCGCAGTTCTATTATATAGTCTACTAAAATTAACACAGAGGGGCTTTATTTTAGAGGCAACCTTAAGGGGTTTTATTATAAGTGTAATTAAGAGGGCACTTTTAAGGGGTTTTGTTATAGGCGTTGTATAGTTTGTTATATGTATAGTAGAGATAGTGGTTGCAAGGGGTTTTGTTGCAATTATAACAAAGGCAATAGTAGCGAAAAGCCTTGTTGCAGGCTATTTCCTAAAGCTTTTTTAACTTGGGAGTATGCCAAGGGTTTTTCAATAGTCTATTATATGCTGTTTAATTATTTTTGCCAAGGTTCTTTTTAACAGATCTAAGGCTTTTACTAAGGCGCTTTCTCTTATTATAAAGGTTAAAGAAGTTTTAGTAGTAAAATGCCTTGCTATCGTTTATAGGCACATAACTTTAGGTTAAGTTTTTAGTTATAAAGCTTAACTAAGTCCTATTTAAAGAGTTTCTTATAAACAGCGAGGGTTATTAAATATAGTCTAATAAAAGCGTTATTTTGCTTAGTATAAACTTTATTTTAATAGAGGACTTGCTTAAGGTTGCAGCGCAGGTTAAAAGGAACAGCGTTAAATATATTAGCAGTTTATCTACTAAAATCTTTATAAAAATAGTAGAAGAGGTTGTTATTATACTACTTAGAGTAGATAGCAATTACCTTAGCAACTACTATATATAAATATATTTAACTAGCGCCTAGCTATATCTTTTTATACTAGAGGCGGGCGTTAAGTAAGGGTTATATTGCCTAAGAGATTTTGATTTTTGCTAAAAGGTTGCTTAACACTAAAATAGGCTGCTAAGCATCGTAAACCTAGTTAAATACTAAGGTTTTTATCTCTTTAACTAAAGGGTTGTTTAGACTGCTGGGATTAGCTATACTAGTTTAATTTAAGTCGCTTAATTTAAGGGATAAAGATCCCTAAGATAAATATAGCATAGTGATAAAATGCAAAGGGTAAAAAATAAGAGGGAAATTAAGTTATTATGCATATATGCATATGCCTAAAAACAAAGTAAAAATAAATAAAAAAGGGGTTGAAACATAGTATAGGGTGCTTTAAAGTTGCTAATATATTTATATATATATGCGCTGTTAGTGCCTTTATTACATAGTAAAAATAAAAAAAATCGTAAGATTTTTATAAGGGCAAAAGCACTTAATAAAGAGGTTTGCTGGTTGGTTGCTTGCCGTTGTAACCTTATAAAAGGTTTTAATATTTTTATATAAAATTAATCATTTTCTTAAGAGTATAGTATAGCACTAGACAAGTTGCCAGCATTTATAAGGAGGTTTTAAAGTTATTTATATATTATTCTGCGTTGCAGATACACTAAAAGGGTTACTAGTAATAACTTCTCCTAAAGTCTCTTAGCTATTTTTAACAATTAAAAAGAATAGCCTTTTGTTAGTGATAACTTTACTAAAGTTTTTTTGCAAGCCGTTTATTGTTTTTTGCTAAAAGCATAAAGCCTATCGTTATAAGTAGTATACCCCTTTTAGGAAACATTACAATAGTTTTTAAGGCAAGATTTATCTCTTTTACCTTGCTATTTATAGTTAATTATTTAACTATTGATTAGTATTGATAAGTTAATCTCCGTATACAAAGAGGTTTAAATAGAGGGTGAAAACGAGTGTATTTGCTATAGTTGTTGATGATGTTTAGCAGAAGGAACGGAAGGGAAACTATCGTCGTACGCCAAAGGGATTAGGCGTACACGCGTACGGTCCCTTCCAATTGCCGTCGGGCCGAATCGGCCCAGCTAGCCATTTGGCCAGCTGGTTCCTTCTGGTGGCCGTATGCCTCCGGTCCGAGGCGGACCGGGCTATTGCTATAGCTATTAACCTACAGTGGTGCTTAGGGAAACTTTATATCTTTAAACATTATTAACAAAAACTAAATTACATAGAAATAAAAGAAAAAACCCTATCAACTTAGCACTATAGAAAGATAAGCAATAACCTATAAATAAGGTGTAATCAATATAGAAACTAATTATTTTTTAGTTTTAATTTAAGGATAAGTTATAATTATATTCTTTAATATTATAAATATAGCATAACATAAGCTAATCTTAGGACTTCTTTAACTAAAAGCCGAGAATCTTTAAATCGATTAGACTATTGGCTAAATCTTTTGGGAATAAGCTATACTTAAAAGATTGGTTGCAATTAAAGGCAAAGAAAGAAATTTAATTACTAAGCATAACTCAAGGAATAAGCACTTAAATAAATTTAACAATACTTTTATAAAAAAATAAGTTAGAGAGCTTAGATAAATAGGGAAGAATCTAGTGAACGATGGGCATAATAAAATCTCAAGCTATTAATAGATTAAGAATACAAAGGAACAAAAACTAATTAAAAAGATACAAATCTTTTTAAAGTAGCAATAAGTTAACAATAAAAGAAATAACTCTTTATAACAATAGAATTGCAGTCTGCAACAAACTAAAGAATTAAAATTAAAAAAAAGCAAAATAGGCTATAATGCTATAAATATAGCACTAAGACTTAAATATAGATAATACAACGCTTAACAATATATTTTATGCCTTATATATAGCAAAGCAACAAATATAAACATTAAATTACTTAGCATATCAACAAAGTATTATAGCTTTTAAAAAGTATTTAAAAAGATACTTAACAATAATATAAAAATCCTTAAACATAGTTAATAAGATTATAAGATACCCTTTAAGAAAGAAACAATGCTAAAATTTTATAAGATTTATAGACTTAACAAAGAATAACTCAAGGCACTTAGAGACTATTTTAACAAAAACCTACTAAAAGATTACATTTAACTATTACACTTGCCAGCAAAATACCTAATCTTATTTATATCTAAGAAAAACAGCAAACTTAGATTATGCGTAGATTATAAATAGCTTAATAACATTACTATTAAGAATTAATACCCTTTACCCCTTATTAAAGAATTTAAAGACCAACTTTAAACTATATAATAGTTTATAGCACTTAACCTTAAAAGAGCATATAACTTTATTTAAATAAAGAAAGGAGAAGAATGAAAAACGGCTTTTAAGATTTAATATAAACATTTTAAGTACTTTATTATATTCTTTAAACTTATTAATACACTAGCATCTTTCTAGGAGATAATTAACTATATTTTACAAAAATATTTAGATATTTTTGTTATTGCATACCTTAACAACATTTTAATTTATTTTTAAACTATAAAAGAATATGTTTAGCATATTAAATAAGTATTTTAAAAACTTTAGGACGCTAACCTCTTTATAGAACTAGAAAAGAGTTACTTTTATATATAAAAAGTTAACTACCTTAGATATATTATTAAATTAAGAGTAATACAAATATAAAAAAACAAGGTAAAAGCTATATATAATTAGCTTATACTAAAAAACGTTAAGGATGTTAGAGCATTTTTTAAATATGTTAATTTTTACTAATAGTTTATTAAAAACTATAGCAGCATAATTAAACTAATAATAAACTTTATTAAAAAAAACTAACCTTTTTTATAAAAAAAAAAAGCAGAAAAAACATTTACTAAAGTTAAAAAACTTATTATAGCTAAATTAATCTTATAAAAAGCCAACTTAATAAAGCTTTTTAAGATTAAAACCAATGCCTTAGATTATGCGCTTAGCAGATAGTTAAGATAGCGAGATAAACAAGGATGTCTTAAACTTATTAGTAACTTTTTATATAAGCTTAACAAATTAAAACTTAACTATTTAATTTACAATAAAAAACTTATGGCAATTATTAAAGCATTTAAAAAATAACAATACTACCTTATTGGCGCAAAATATCTTATTATTGTCTATATAGATTATAAAAACCTTGTATAGTTTACTACAACCAAAGTTTTAAATAAATGACAAATTAAATGGGCAGAATTCCTTTTTTAATTTAATCTTAAGATTAGCTATTAAAAAGAAAAAGACAATAAACAAGCAAACGCTTTTAGCCGACAATTAGATTACTAAAAAAACAGCTAGCTAAAAGGATAAACCCTTTTTAATATTAATAAATTAGGCAATTTAATACACTAAGCCAAACAATTTAATATTGCCCACTAAATTAAACCCAAACAAGTAAAATTAGACTAAGCTAGCAAATAAAAATAAAATAAATATATTAAAAAGATATACACAGCTTTAGCATACAAATACTAAAGAGTTACTGCTATATATCATAAAATCAAGCAGACATAAAACCTGCTAAAACTTTAAAAGCAAATCAAAGACATCCTTAAAAACTATAATAAGTGCAAAATCAACAAGCTAAAACAATACAAGCTTTATAAATTATTAAAACCTTTACCAATACTTAGCGCTACTTAAGAATCTATTAGTTTAAACTTTATCGTTAAGCTACTATATTTACAAAAACCTTTAACTAAGGTTATTTTTAATAGCATTTTAGTAATAATTTGCAAACTAATAAAATATGCTTACTTTATCTTCTATAAAAAATTTAGCATTGTAAAAGATCTTGCCTATATTTTCCTTAAAATAATCCTAAGCAACTATAAAATGCTAAAAGAAATTATTAGCAATAAAAACAAGCTTTTTGCCTTAAACTTTTAAAAGTCTCTTATAAAATAACTTAGTAGCAAGCATAGGCTTAGCATAGCTTATTACCTAGAAACAGATAGATAGATAGAATAGATTAATTAGATCTTAGAATAATACCTTTGATTTTACCTTAATTATTAGCAAGACAACTAAGTTAAACTATTATTATTGGCATAATTTGTATATAATAGTGTATGTATATCTATAACGAAATAATCTCCTTTTTATGCTAACTATAGATTTAAACCTAAGGCATATTATAAACAAATTAATAGAAAGGAAATACCAGCAGCAAACAAGAAAGCAAGAAATATTAAGAACATTTAGCATGTTATTTAACAATAGCTTTCCTTTATATAAAAACGAATAACTAAGTATGCTAACTAAAAAAGAATTAAAGGATTAATCCTTAAGGAGGGAGATAAAGTTTACCTTTTTTGCAAAAATCTTAAAATATAACGCCTTAGCAATAAACTTAATTATAAAAAAATCAAACTTTTTAAAATTCTATAAAAATTCTTAAATATTAACTATAAACTCTTATTATTAAATATTATGTGCTTGCGTATATATGTTTTTTATATTATATTATTAGAACCAGCATTATAGAACGCTTAACTTGAAATATAGATTGAAGCAAATGACGAGTATGGCATGGAAGAATACAAAGTTGAATAAATCCTTAACTTTTAAACATAAGACAAAATATAAAAATACCTTATTAAGTAGAAAAATTATAATTATATAGAAAATATATAGGAATTAATTAAAAACTTAGAAAACTGCTAGCAACTGCTTAACCAATATTACTAAACAATTAATTAAAATCTCAATAAGTTAGAAACTTAACTAGTTAATAAAACGACCAGTCTCACGGCTATGGCCAACAATACATAGCCCTAAACCTAAGCCTGAATTAGTCAATGGATAAACTAGTTAGACGCTTAGATTAGTCAAGCAACCCTACTAGTTAAAAGACTTTAATATTAGTTGCTAGAAAATGAGACTAGTTAAAAAAGAATTTATATTAGTTAATACATTTGATTATTGGTTAAAACCAACGACTAATTTGCTAATAAGACTAATTAAATAATGCTATTAATTAAAAACCTACTACTAGTTAAAATCTATTACTAGTACTATTAGAAACACTAATAGGCTCTTTAAAACCTAAAAACGCCAAAACACTTAGATTGGCACTCTTAAACATTGTACCTTAGTTAACTACCCTAAAGGCATTTAAATCTTAGGCCTTTTAAACGGCTTCT
This sequence comes from Dendrostoma leiphaemia, assembly GCA_026120015.1. NCBI lineage: Eukaryota > Fungi > Ascomycota > Sordariomycetes > Diaporthales > Erythrogloeaceae > Dendrostoma > Dendrostoma leiphaemia. The sequence goes on from JALRMF010000737.1 coordinate 12,895, forward strand.
GACTTTGTTGCAACCTTGCTATTTACCATAAATGCAGCCTTTAAACGCTTAGCTTTTTTTATAGCATTAAGAGATTTAAAATTATAATAAATTATTTTATAGCCCTTAAAAACCACTTATTTCTTTTAAGCATAAAGTTAAGCTAAATAAGCTAGCTTTTCTAATAAGACTCTTTATAACTTTTTAAAATTATGCTAAATTTAAAAAAGGCTTTCTTCTGCAGCTTTTTCCTCTTATTTAATACAATGCTTCTTTGCAATTAATTGTTTAGCTTAAATAATTAGTATAAAAACTAGCATTAAGGAAATATAAACCCACTTAAAAATAAAGAAATGCTAAAACTATTGTAAGATTAGCTATAATAAACATAAGCAAAATAATAAAATCTATTTTATATTATCT